>PVJA010023726.1:0-32524 GCA_004027025.1 Myocastor coypus | reverse complement strand
AAAAAAAAAAAAAAAAAAAAAAAAAAAAAAAAAAAGAAAAGAAAAAAGCTTATCTCATCTCAATAGCCCCACAGAGCACAACTATAGTGTCAGTATAAAATCCTATTAAATCTCATCAGGCCAGAAATTCCAAATTTTTTTTTTTTTTTGTCTTTTTGAGACAGGGTCTCATTATGCAGTTCAGGCTAACCTTGAGCTCACTTTTGTAGCCCAAGTTGGTCTTGAACTTGCGCCGATCCGCCTGCCTCAGCCTCCCGAGTGCTGGGATTACAAGCGTGCGCCATCACGCCTGGCTCAAAGATCCCAAATCTTATCATCTAAATAATCTAACTCAGGAATGTGTGAGGTACTGGTATAATCTTACCCTAAGGCACAAGTTCTTTCTGTCTGTGAACATGTGAAATTCAAGAAACAGTTTATCTGCTCCCAAAGACAGAAACAAGGAAATGGATGCCAGGGGTGGTGGTACATGCCTATAATCCCAGCATTTGGGTGGCTGAGGCAGGAGATTCGCATGAGTTCAAGACTAGGAAGTAAATTCAAGGCCAGCATGAGCTACATAGTGAAACCCTGCCTCAAAAAGATTTTGTTAAAAAAGAGGGTAACAGTTGTAGACATTCCCACTCACAAAGGACAAAATAGAAAGAAAAAGAAACCATATATATCTATGGCCATACCATTTTGAATGCACCTGACCTGGTGTAAAAAGCTTCTTTGAGCAAACTCCTCTAAATTTTAATTTTTTAAAAAATTTGTTTGTTTGAGATAGGATCTTACTGTATAGTCCAGCCTGGCCTCAAACATGTGATTTTCTTGCCTCAGCCACATAAGAGTGAGAACTGCAGGTATGTACCACCACACCTGGCCTGGCTTTATTTTATTTTATTGTCTTTTTGAGGCAGGGTTTCACTATGTAGTTCAGGTTGGCCTCAAATTCACTTTGTATCCCAGGGTGGCCTTGAATTTGAAGATTCTCTTGCCTCAGCCTTCTGAATGATGGGATTACAAATGTGTGCCACCACACCTGGCTCACCTGGACTTATTTTTGAAGGCTAGCTTGTGTGTGTAGCTGGGAATTTATGTATGTATGTACCTAGGTATTTAGGAGATAGGATCTCACTATGTTGCCTGAGCTGGCCTTGAGCTCCTGGACTTAAACAATCCTCTGGCCTCAGCCTCCTGAGCACCTGCATCTATACACTGAGTGCCACTGCACTTAGGATGCAGCTCAATAATTTTATCTGACTGTATCCTGCCTGGAAAATTTTGGGAATTCAACATCCTTCTTTAATTTCACTTTCAGTTCCAGTGGTGCTTTTCTGCTGATTTTATGGGTCACTCATGTGTCACAGGCATTCATTCCATTAGACAAGAGGCATCACCTGTATAATTCATCTCTGCGATGGCAGAAGAGGTCCACTAGTCACAGATTGATCTCATCCAAGACCCTTCCTTCTATGTGGCTGAAGCACTGACCTTATGATTCTTCTAAGGCCCTCACAGAAGGTGGTACAGCACAGTGGTGGCTTTCTCTCCAGCACATTCTGTCCTCATAATAGTGTCTCAGGATGTGGCTCTGTATTTTAGGCTAGCCTTGAACTCACTATGTAGCCCAGGCTGGTCTCAGACTGATGGCAATCCACCTGTCTTGGCCTGCCAAGCACTGGGATTATGAGTGTGCGCCACCGTGCCTGGCTCTCTTAGCAGCGGATGCCTTAGTTTCAACCTTTTCTTCTAACCTGATAAAACTGAGAATTTTTCACATCTCTAATTACTGACTCCTTTTTGCTTATAGTTCTTCCCTTACTTTATCCTTTCCTTGAATTTTATTACAAGTAGCAAGAATAACCCAGGCTGTATTTTGCTTGGAAATCTCCAAGTGTATTGCTTACAATTTCTACTTTCATGTCAATGTAGGACACAATCCAGCTACGTTTCCTGCCACTGCTTTTTGTTTATTTCTTTGTTTTTTGAGACAGGGTTTCATTATGTAGTCCAGGCTGGCCTTGAGCTCATTATGTAGCCCAGGCTGGCCTTGGACTCATCATGATAGCCCTCCTGCCCTAGCTCCCTGAATAGCTAAGATTACCTGAGAGCCACCACAGCAGGCCCAATCTAGGCTCCCTCTGCCGTGCCCCTTAACCTTCTTTCACCTCCTACCTCCTGGCCCACTCCAAAGCCACTTAATTAAGGCATTCACTGCACTAGCACCCTGCTCCTGGCACTGACACCCATGTTAATTTTGTCTTGCTGCTCTACAAAGTGACGACAATCTCTATGGTTTAGCAAATGTATCACCTTATTGTTCTGAAGGTCAGCAGTCCGGTCCAAAAAGTGCCAGCAAGGTGGGGCTCTCCAAAGAATTTGTTTTCTTGTGCTTCTAGCTTCCAGAGGAGCTCTGTGTCCTTGGCTCCCTCTTGGCACCCTGTGTCCTTGGCTGCAATCGGCCCATTTCTGCTTCTTTCACGATCTCCCCTTCTCTCATTCTCACCTTTTGGGTTTTCCTCTGAGGAGGACACTGTGGTTGTGCAGGATGCTGTCCCCATCTCCAGGCCCTTGACATCCATGAGCATGGTTACCTTTGCCATGCCACATGCCACATTCAGAGGTCCCAGAGCATCCTCTAGATGCCCACAGGACATGGGCATCTTCTAGAGGACATTATTCAGCCTCCCACACATAGCGCAGCTTGGAGGAAGTAAGAAAGAGTTGTTGGAGGCACAGTGAAAGTCAAGCGGAGGTGGAAATCCCCAAAGGGCCACATCTGGCCGATCAGGAAGGCCCTGGCATAGCTAAAAGATTTGGTCAGCAAATGAGGGTGCCTTGGGATCACCACAATTACCAGTACTCTTAGGCTCTTGGGCTTTGTTCTCAACTCAGAAGAAGGAAAAGGGAAAAGCAAATGATGATGGTAGCTGGCTGTGACTGTGGGATCCCCAACCCACTCCCTCTTAGGAAGCTTTGCCTGAGGGGTGCTGGGAGACATAGACTGCTATGGCTGGTTCTCTGTGGGGGGATGAAGAGAAAAGGTGGAGCAAGAAAGGGGAGCCCTAGACTTCTTATTTTTATTTTTTACATTTTCGAGCCAGGGTCTCACTATGTATTTCAGCCTGGCCTTGACCTCACTATGAAGCCCAGGTTGATCCTGAACTCCCAGTGATCCTCCTGCCTCACCTCCTGAGTGCTGTGATTACAGGCTTATATTGCCATATCCAGCAGAGCCCTGGACTTCGGTTGCTCTGTCTACCCTGAGATCTTATACTTGGTCTGTGACTTCAAAGTCTAGGCACAGCAGGAGTTCGCAGAGTCCAGGCTTGGACCTGGAGCCATTCGGCAGCCACCAGCATCCTGGGCCCGTGGCTAACCTCCTTCCTGCAGATGTGTCACAGGGCAGCACCGCTCCCTCCCCGACACCTGTGTGGTGACTCAGACTCCCAGGTAAGGCCCTGCATGGTGGTGATGGGAAGTGACTAAGCTCTGAGATTCTCTTCCTCCTTGGGATGAGAGGCACTGAAGCCACCTCGGACCCTCCTTCATTTCTCAGGCAGTGAGGCCAGGGTGTGGCTGCACGGGTGACAGTGCCCCATGGTACTCCTAGAGCATCCTGTCCCCTCAGCTTCTGCTTTCACCTTGGGTCTACTTGTACCCAGTCTGAGACACTGTAGGTGGGCATGCTGGGATCTACTGCACTTTCCCCTGTGTGTCACCCGTCTCCGCCAGTGCTGCATTCTGCCTGCTCTTTGAAGACAGCCCAGAGTTTGTTTTCTGCTGCAATGAGTCTGAATCATTGGCTAAGGAAGGCTGTTGGGACAATAGGGAGGACTTCTGCTGACTGTTCAGTGGGGCAGTCAGTGCATAGAAAAGGCCAGGAGCTACATTACAAAGGCTTTATTTTTTTCTTTATGAGGCAGGGTCTCCCCAGGTTGCCTCGGCTGGCCTCCGCCTCCTGAGTGCTGGGATCACAAGTGGGTGCCACCACATCTAGTTTACAAAGATTCCACTTAAAATGCAATGTGACCGTCTCCAAAGTCTGCGTGAACTCCAGTCACAGGACTACTCACCCCCAGGATGGGACAGCAGGTGGGGACCAGGGAGGAAGCTCACTCCTCTTTCCCGAATTCCCTCAGATAGCTTCTCAAGGTTGCTCTGTTTTCAAACTCTACCTGTTCAAATGGAAAGAAATTTCTTGTGGTTAGCGGAGAAATATGGTGTTTCCCCGTGTCAGTGCCCAAGCCGTTCGGAAAAGGAGTCATCGATGGCACAGACACCGCGGAGTCCCCGCTGGATGACGGGCAGGCTGCGAGGTCCCGGGGACTCCGCTTGGCACAGCCGCATCCCTGCCTCACAGGTCCCAGGCGGCTGTGATTCAGACATAGGCAGGCAGTGACCGGGACTCGGCGAGTGCTGCTGGGAAATCAGACACCTGGGAACGCAGACGGGGCTCCTCCGTCCACACTTCCCCCACCCATGATGTCCAGCCTGAGCCTGGAGTGTGTGTAAAAATTACTCAGGGGAGGAGCGTGAATTCCGGGCACAGGGAGCAGCATGGCCTATGCAGGGACCGCAGGGGTCATAAAAATCTTGGCTCCTTCCTTGGAGTTGGAAACAGTCAATTGGCTCGGATAGTCCAATTTTGGGCCTTTCACTAAACTACATTCCCAGCTATTTTGTTTTAAGACGGTTTCTGTAAATTGCTAAATCACCCAGGCTGCATTTAAATTTTTTTTTTTTTTTAACAGCACCTCACTATGTAATTCAGCCTGGTTTTGAACTCACTATGTAGTCCAAGCTGGCCTCAGACTTGAAATGATCCTCCTGCCTCAGCTTCCTGAGTGTTGGGATTATGGGATTATAGGAGTGTGCTACCACACTTAGCTCTTTTCATTAAAATATATATATTTTTTGAAATTTATTTTATTTTTTTCTTGTTTCAGAACTTTTGTTTGTTTGTTTATTTATTATTATGGCTGCCCTGAGGGCAGGGCTGGTGTAGCATGTGGTGCCGGGGACCGAACTGCAGTCCCTGCAGCCGCCCAAGCTTTCCTAAGCAGGCACTTTAGACTACTTAGCCATCCTGCCGGGCCCCTAAAATATATTTTTAAATTGTTAATTTATTAGTCGGGCGTGGGGGTGCATGCCTGTAATTCCAGCACTTGGGAGGCTGAGGCAGGAGGATCAGTGCAAGTTCAAGACCAGCCTGATCTACAAAAATGAGCTCAAGGCGAGCCTGAACTGCGTAGAAAGACACTGTCTCAAAAAGACCAAAAAAAAAAAAATTAATTTATTCATTTTCTATAGGGTCTTGCTATACCACACAGCTCAGACTCATAATGATACTCCTATCTCAGCTTCCTGAGTGCTGGAATTATAGGCGTGCGCCACCATGGCCCACACCATGTGACCCGGGATTGAACCTGGGTCCTTGCACTTGCCAGGCAGGTGCTTAGACTCCTGAGCTATCTCCCCAGTCTCCTCCCCTTTTTTTTTTTTAGTAAATAGTTTAAGGACAGTTATTTGTTACCTTGATAGCAGGTGTGAAACCTAGGTTACAAGGATTAATAATAATACACAGATTTGTAATGTTCTGTTATGCCAAGCACTATAATCTTTGTACATGATTTTTCTCATTATCCATCCCACCAGGGCTTTGAGTCCTCCCTTCTCTTTCTGTCTTGGGGATTGAACTCCAGACCTTGAGCTTGCTAGGCAGGTGCTTATGCCACTCAGCTATATCCCTGGCTCTCTCCTATAACTTTTTCTCTACTTTGTGAGTGAGGCTGCTGAGCTCAGAGAGGTTAGTTATACTTGGTGAGAAATACTAGAGAGTCACGTAGAAATTAGCATAGACGTCCAGGCACAGCTCGCCCAGGGCAGATCTGGGTCCTTACCCAGACACGTACATGACCTTTCCATCTGGCTAGAGCAGTGGTTCCCATGAGGCAGGGGGTGCGTTTCCCCTTATATGCATTTGGCAGTATCTGAAAGGTTTTGGTCGTCCTAACAGTGGGGGTGTGGCTGCTGCTGGCATTAAGTAATTAACATCCTACAATATATAGGACAGCTACGTACAGTGAGAAGAATTTTCTGTTCCCAAATGTTAGTACAGTATGTGCAAGCTGAGAGGTCCTGAGGTAAGAAACTCAGTTGTAGAAGGCAGGCTCAAGGGAAGTACGCAAACAGTACATGTCAGAGTTGTTTTTTTTTTTGCACTTTATTCATGTTATGGCCTGATCAGCCTGCCCTGGGGTTGGGACTGGTGCAGCATGTGGTGCTGGGGATAGAACCTTGGCCCCTGCGGCTGCCTAAGCTTGCCTAAGCAGGCACTTTAGACCGCTGAACTATCTCACTGTCCCAAATTTTTCTTCCCAGACTGGGTTGTGGCTTGTCTCTCCTTTTTTTTTTCTCCAGAACTGGGGATTGAACTCAGGCAAGCACTTATTCCACTGAGCTATCTCCCCAGCCCCCATGTCAGAGTTTTAGAAGAGCCAATTTTTGTTTTGTTTTGGTACCAGGACTTTGCATTTGCCAGGCAGGCACTTTTGCCTCTGAACTATATCCCCAGCCCCAGTGTTTTGCTCGTTTTTGAGACAGGGTCTCATTATGTAGTTCAATTTGGCCTTGAATTTGTGACAATTCTGCCTCAGCCTCCCGGGTACTGGGATAATGTCAGCATGCCTGGCTAAAAGAGGTAATTTTTAAGAGGCCTGTGCATCCATCTCATCCTCATGGCAATAAGAGACAGAGATCAGTTTCAGCCAAGCCTGGGAGGGACCCTGCACTTCCTTTCCTCCATCCACGTTCCTGCTGCTCCCAAGCACCAACCTTATGTGCCCAGAGGGAACTGGTCAGGAATGTCCCAGCACTATCTAGATTCTAAAGCTAGTTGAATTACATAGCATTTGCCTTTTGCATGTGGTTTATTTTACTTACCATGTCTTCTTAGTTTACCCCTGTGTCAGAATTTTTTTCCTTTTTAAGACCACATTAATATTTCACCATATGTGTAGGCAGCATTTTGTTAGCCATATGCTTTTATGAATTAAAAAATTTTTTAAATAAAATAAAATAGGGGCTAAGGAGATAGCTCCATGGCACAAGTGCCTGCCTGGCAAGTGTAAGCTCCTGAGTTTGATTCTTGGTTCCACAAAACAAAATAAAATAAAAAATAGATTCTAAAGCTAAATGAAGGCATTTCTACCACCTAACAGGCCGAGGGCTGCAAGGAGTACCAGCCAAGAAGGCTATTTCCCCTGTTCCAATGGCCAGGCAGCCTGGCTGGGATCCTGCTGATCAATCCATAATTTCAAAGAATTGTAACATCCAGTAGCTGGGAGACCAGAGACTCAAATATATCCCAAACCCTCACAGCCTGAACCTACTGTTCCCAGAGTCTCTCTGTCTCTCTGTCTGTCTGTCTGTCTCCCCCCCTCTTTCTTTTCAGGACCAGGGTTCAAACTCATGACCTTGCACTTGCCAGGCAGGCACTTGTGCCACCGAGCTATTTCCTCAGCCCCCTAGAGTCTCTTGATATCATACTGCAACGTAACACCTGTACCTGTCAAGAGAGGCCATGAGGTGGTGGCCTGGGTGCTTAGCCATGATTTGCTAGGCCAGCTAGGAGGCCCACTGACCCTTCCTCAAGAATGGGGTAAGCCTTTGCCAGAGGCGCCTGAAAGCTCACAGAGCTCCCCTTGGCTTCCAGGATTCTTTGTTGTTAGGTACCTGGGCTTCTGAATAACTCAGATCCCTTAGATCTCTTGACTTCTGATTTTAGGTCACTTTTTTTTTTTTTTTTTTTGTCTTTTTGAGACAGGTCTTGCTATGCGATTCAGGCTGGTCTTGAACTTCAAATGACCCTCCTGTCTCAGCCTCCCCAGAGTGCTGAGATGACAGGGGTGTACCATCACAACCAGCACTTAGCTCAACTTTATGTTTTCCCCTTTGTCCTCTTCCTCCTCCTCTCTTTGTATTGGGGACCAAACCTAGAGCTGTGTGTGTGTGTGTGTGTGTGTGTGTGTGTGTGTGTGTGAGAGAGAGAGAGAGAGAGAGAGAGAGAGAGAGAGGCAAGTGCTCTACCACTGAGCTACACTCCAAGTCCTATTTAAATGTTTGAGACAAGGTCTCAGTATGTTGTTCAGCCTGGCTTTGAACTTGCCTTATATCCCAGGCTGGCCTTGAACTCACTATCCTTCTGCCTCTGCCTCCCCAGTGCTAGGATCACAGGCATGTGCCACCAACCCTGGGCCTCCTCTTGGGTTCTTCTATGAGTCCATCCTAATTGATTTCCCAGCAGGCCAGTTGCCCCCACTCCAACTTCTCATCCTGCACAGTCCTGGCCTCGACAATAGAACAAGTAACCATGTCCCTACCATTTTGGATTGAAGAGTTTTTAAAAAGATTCACTTTGTCCTACAACTGAAAAGCCAGGGATATAGTTCAGTGGCACAGCACCTGCATGGCAAGAGGTTAAATTCTTCTACACATCCTGTGTTTCTGAAGTGTCTACCTGGGAATTCTGTGACATATTAATAGTACTAAGTAGAACCAAGCATTTCACAGCCAAATTAGTATGCAGAATGCTGTGTGGGTCTAGTCTTGTCTACAAAATGCTCTGCAAAATTTTTAATACAGTTCTCGCTGTTCAGTTCACAATCCAGTATCCCAAGTCCTTGGGACCCAATGTGTTGTTAGAATTTAGATTTTTTTCAAGTTGAAGAAAAGTAACATGGGAAATGTGCTATTTACTCCCTAACTCTCAGGAGAAGAGGCAGGATCTGCAGGCAAACACATATCTCCGAAGCTAGGTACATGAATGTTCACACTAACATTGAATGAAGACTCTGAAGAGCCACATGTCAATTTAGGTCCCCTTTTACCCAAGTTACAAACATACTTTATATATTTTTATTTGTTAGGACTTTTTGGACTTGAGTATTATGGTTGCAGATGGTAGACCTGAATATAATGTTTCTCAAACATATTTGACCTGAGAACTTTCTTTTCTGGGAACATCTTGCAGGGCCAGTGTTTCACGGACTCTTTAGGGCATTTGAGCTATTGTATAGCCTTTCTGGGAGAGCAATCACAGTCATCACATTGATCAATCGATTGGTTGGTTGATTTTTTTTTAAGTTTTATGCATTTGGCACAGGGTTTCACTATGCAGCTCAGACTTATAGTGATCCTCCTGTTTTCAGCTTCCACAGTGCTGGGATTATAAGTGTACCCCACCACCAGTCTTGGTGGGGGTGCTCAGTGTGCTTGTGGAAAGGCTGGCATAGCATGCAGTACTGGGGATCAAACCTGGGTGCTTGTGCTTGCCTAGGCAGGTGCTTAGGCCACTGAGCTATCTTCCTTGCTGATTGGTTGATTTTGAGACAGGGTCTCACTATGTAGGCTGGTCTTGAACTTACTATGTAGCTCAGGCTGGCCTTGAACTCCCAGCAAGCCTCCAGCATAGGCCTCCATGGTTTATGACACCTCACTTGGCTTCATCAGTCACAACTAGCCTTATCTTTCTCCTAGGTGATTAGGTCAAGGGAGCACAGTTGAGTTGACCAAGGATGAACAGCCTGACTGCCTGGGGCACTGAGGGCAACCAGCAGATGTGGTCAGGGAGTCACAGAGCTCAACCTTCAGGCACCTGGTGATAGGAAGGGCACAGAGAAGAGTAGCAGCACAGAAGCAAGGGCTGTTGTCATCTGTATTCTGCGTTTTTCAGATTTCCTTAATTTTTTGGTACATGGGGATGGAATTCAAGACCTTGAACTTGCCAGGCAGGTGCTTACACCACTGAGCTACCTCCCTGGACCTCAGATTTCCTTTAACAACAACCAACTCACCATGTGTAGGGGTGCATGCCCATAACCCCAGCACTTCAGAACTGAGGCAGGGAGATAACTGTGAGTTCAAGGCCAGCCTGCATTACTTAGGGAGCTCAAGGCCATCATCCTGAACTACATAGCAAGACCTTGTCTCAAAACAACCCCCCCACTACGACCTCCTTTTCCCTGTTGTGTTCTACAGCAAGAAGTTGTCACCTTTCTCCTGGCTGCTGAGGGCTCCACGCTATGGGAAGATAACTTCCTGTCATGCTGGCCTTTGGGCTTCTGGCTAAGGCAAGGTGGGGGAGTAAGATGCATGCCTAAGGCCAGTGTCCCTGGGGAAAGAGGAGGATGTTGGATTTCTGGAGGATTTCCAGAAAGACTTCCTGCTCTGAGAAAACAATACAACCCAGGAAAAGGCTTCAGAAGAGCGAGATGATGGTCTAGCATGGAGACTTGTGGTAGAGGCAGACAGTGGCCAAGAGCAGAGTCTGTCCTCTTTCTGCCCAGCTACATTTCTAGGGTGGTAGAGAGCATCTGCCATGGTGGCAACAGATAGGTTGCGAACTGGAAGAAAGTCGGCGAGCTTCTGCACCTTCTCCCTTCCCTCCCATCTTGGCCTCATCTACTACCTCCCAGTGGTCTGGACTGTGTGAGGTGGGCAGAGGTGGGTGAAGTGTGGCAGTGGGCCACAAGGACCCTGCAGCTGGGCCCATGGTGACAGAGGGCATCAGATGCAACCTCATCTGTGCGGGCTCTGCCTTCTCTGTGGGTTCAGCAGGAGACCTGCATTCTACACTCTATCCCATTTCAGTGTGCTATAAAACCATAGTATTTTCAGAAAGCTTGTGAATTACCATGTTAGGTGGCAACACACACATATGTGTATATGTGACTCTGTGTAGGTACACATGTGTGCTTTGAGGTATAATTTTAATTTGCTAAGTATGAGCCATTAAAATATACCATTATTTTCATAGTTGTAGTAGTCTTGCTTTGGTGGATGTGTGTGTGTGTGTGTGTGTGTGTGTGTGTGTGTGTGTGTTTGCATATATATGTCAGTAGTAAACATAGTTTTACTTATTTATTTATTTTTGATGTTGTGAGACAGGGTCTTGTTATGTAGCCCTGGCTGATCTTGAACTTATATCGAGCTCAGCCTGGACTCGAACTTGTAACTCTCCTCCCACCTGGGCCTCCCAAGTGCTAGATTAAAAGTGTGTGCCACTACACTGGCATAAATATATTTTAAAAAATAATACAGTGGAAGTAGCTGGCCTTGCCTGCATCTCTGGAAAGGGTAAGGAGCTCTAAGCAGAAGACCTGAGGCCTGTCCAGCTTGGTGCCCGACTGCATCCGACAGGAGCCTGGCTTTCTGAGCGACTGCCAACTCTGGCTTCATCTGCATGGCTCTGGCGGCCTCTGCTGGACTAGTGGTGAAAGGATGGGGAGTCGGTGTCCCGATCTCAGCTGGTTCAGATGTCGAGAAGCTGCACAGGACCTGGGGTCAGAGGGACTGGGTGAGGTCTGTTTCCCTCAAGGTTGTTTATTCCAGACAAGAGGTGGGAGAAATCGTTCTGCTAGTGGAGCAGGTACGCAGTCCGGTTCTCAGGACCAGCACAATGAGTGAAAAGTTCCAGCGCTGGGTGGGAACTGATGACTCCGTTTTTCTTCTGCTTCCTAGGCCAGTATGGTTATGGTGACATAAGCAAACCACCATCCTCCTCCTCCTCCTCTTCTTCCTCCTCATCCTTCTTGCCCTCCTTCTTGTCCTCTTCCTCCTCCTCCTCTTCCTTCTCCTTCTCTTCTTCCTCTTTTTTCCCAGCTGGCTGGGTCAAGAACTGAGATTTGCAGGGAGGGAGCAGGAATTGTAGCTAAGACCTTATAGCCAAAGCTGAAGCCACTGAGCCAACTTGAGGTAAAGAACTTTGTTCTGAGGGTTTGTATTTTGGTAAAAATTCTTTTTGCCACCCATGTGGTGTTTACCTTGGACTGGGGGATAGGATTTAGGCCACCAAACCTTCTCTGAGCTTACTGGCACTTAATTAGGTCCCACTGAGTATCTGAGATAAAAATAATACGTGGGAGCCTTGGCTTAACAACGCAGCTGCTGTGGCTACTGCCTCCACCAAAGCTGCTATCTGGTGATTGGGAAATGTCTTTAGGTTTGGCGAAGTTGAACTTCAAATAAAAGTTCTACTTAGCATAAATCCCCAATCCATGGCACCACAGACTGGTTTACTTGCCTCTTTAACCAAAATTTCATCCAATGTGCACATGGAAACTCTAGAAAACCCAGCTTAGTTTTATATGGCCAAAGAACACTTGCATGTGAAGTTTGGGACCCTCAGGTTGCCTAATTTGGTAACTGGGATGGCTGCACCCAAAATTCAATCTTGTTTTGTACCAATGCCTGAGCCCATAGGCACTTGTGACAGGGCTCACCCCTCAGGTCAAATTCAAGACACTCCTGCAACCCAGATTCCTCCCTTCCTAAGTCCAGCTGAACCCTGGGAGGTTGAAGTCACAGGTTTGTGGATTCCAAACTCGGGGGGGTGGTAGGGTTTTGTTTGAGATGAGGGTTCTGCTGTGTACTTTAGGCTGGCCTTGATCTTGCAGCAATCCTCCTGCCTCAGCCTCCCAAGTGCTGGGATTATACCATTGTGCCACTATTCTTGGGTGACCATGGCAGGTTTTTATAGATGGAAAATAGAGAGGAAAAGTAGGTCTGTAATAATTGAAAAAAAATAAACAGAATTCTTGCCTAGTATGTGTGAAGTATAGGGTTGGATCTGAAGCAGAGAGAGACAGACAGACAGACAGAGAGACAGAGAGACAGAGAGACAGAGAGAGCGAGACAGAGAGGAGAGGAAGAGGAGGAAGAAGGAGTAAGAGAAAGAAGAGGGAGGGAGGAAGGAAGGAGAAAAAAAGGAAAGAAACTAGGAAAATACTTCTAGAGCAGTCTAAGTCTAGGAATCAGGATTGTTCTAGCTTGGAGAAATGAGAAACTGGTTTTGTTTGAAAAATGAATATTGGTTTTGCAAACAGAATAGTGGAAAAATAAGAGATAATTGAAGGACACTTGGACCTTTTTATTATAAAATAAAAATGGAAAAGAAAATCACACCAATCAAATGTATAGCTTAATTTGTTATTACACAGTAAGAGCACTCAGCCAGACCTGGTGGTACACACCTATAATTTCAGCAGAGGAGGCCAAGATGGAAGGATTGCTGACTGCTGTTAAGTTTGAGGCCAGACTCGGATGCATATTGAGTCCTTGTCTCAAAAAAAACCAGATACAGTAAAATGAAATCACCTATGTCAATTCAGTTTATATATATATATAAAATTAGGTAAGTCAGATAATACCTAGAAAAAACTGGCAAGGATGGAGGGAGAAGAGAACCATTGACGGTGAGACTATCTGGAAGCTCCTGGAATTCAGTCTGTGCGTGGTCGGTCCTAAAGTCCCTGGTGGAACAGGGCACGCACACTGGTTAGAACAACGAATGTGGAGGAGCTCAGGCCACCCTTGCAGAAGTGCAGTAAATGTGTGAATGCCAGCTTCGCAGGAGCATGCAGCCATTGGCCATAGTCACTTATCTGCACTTCGAACCACACAACAATCTCAAAAGTATGTGTCATCAAAGGAAGAAATCCAGTGAGATTGGTGGTACAATTCCATTTCTGGATAGATTTTTTTTTTTTTTAATCTGGTACAGGGTCTACAGGGTCTGCAGGGTCTCACAATCCCAGATTGGACTCGTAATGATCCTCCTGTTTTCAGCCTCCCAGGAACTGGGACTACGGGGGCGCAGCCCCACACCCAGTCTCAGCCAGCATCTCAGAGTGCCCCAGGGGTGGGGGTGGTACAGCACACAGTCCCTGCATCTGCCTAAGTAGGCGCTTTATATTAGCTGAGCCATCTGGCCAGCCCTACAATATCATTTCTGTATTTCATAGACCACATCTGCTCACAAAAGTAGGTATACTGCGGAGGTTTTAGGAATGCCAGTGTTCTCAGGGATAAATGCTAGGTACCTGATAGCCTCTAGAGGGGCAGGGAAGTATAAATGAGTAGGGGAAGGAATGGGAAGGAAAAGAAGAGAGGGTGCCTACCTACTAATAATCAGTAATGACGCACTGGGACTCCAGGGATCTGCCTGACTTTGGAAGAGAGGAAAATCTGCTACGTGTGGTGGTGCATGCTTGTCAATCCAGCACTCAGGAGGCTGAAGCAAGAGGATTGCTCACAGTTTGAGGTCAGTCCGGGCTACATAGTGAGTTCGAGGCCAGCCTGAACTATACAGAAAGAACTTGAAACAAATGAACAAGCAAAAAACAAACAAACAAGAATAGCTTCACATCTAGGAGTCTCCAAAGGTCCTGTATGAAGAACGTAAGGGAAGTAAATGTTTGCCTTTGAAAGTAAGGAGTCTAAGAAACCAAGACAAACACCCTGACCTTGTGTGGGCATGATGTGTGGTGTAGGAAGAAGATGAATCATTCACGGGGTAGCACGTATAAGCGCTAATTTATCTACTGCAGTGGTACCCTGGAACAGAACAAGGACATAAATGGAAAGAATGACAGAATCTTATTAGTCCTTGTTGTGTGTGGTTA
Organism: Myocastor coypus; assembly: GCA_004027025.1. Classification (NCBI taxonomy): domain Eukaryota; kingdom Metazoa; phylum Chordata; class Mammalia; order Rodentia; family Myocastoridae; genus Myocastor; species Myocastor coypus. The sequence continues at coordinate 18,074 of PVJA010023726.1, read as the reverse complement.
ATAATAATGAGCCAGTGTCAGTTGCTTTGCTCTGATAAATGCACCACACATGCCAGGTGTTAACAGTAAGGTGAGCTGAGGGAAGGGTTTTGTTTGTTAAGAGACAGGGGCCTCGCTATGTAGTTTAGGCTGGCCCTGAATGCAGAGTGGCCCTCCTCCCTTCCAAGTCTGGAACTACAGGTGTGCACCACCATGCTTGGCAGCTGAGTGAAAGTTTGCAAGAACTCCTCTTGCAACTATTCTATAATATAAAATTATTCCAAAAGAAAAATCTAAAACTTCTTGCCCCAACAAATATCAAATAAATGAAAATCAACCAATGTGTCAATCAGGTACATGGTACAGATGAGATATACATGTGCATATGTGTTTATATGATGTGAGTTTTAAAGTTTTGGGTAATGTACATTGAAATGTTATTATCTCCAGGCCATATTGTTACTGGGATATGGTGTTATAAGTGGTTGATTCTCTTCTTTACATTTTTTAGTATGGTTTGAATATTTTACAATAAGGGTGTATACATTTTATAGGAAAAAATGACTTTGGGCCAGTCTGAAAGAACAGAGTATCATACTCAGAGAACACCACCCTGGATAGTCAATAGGTCGAAGCCTCTTCTGGGTCCCAGGCTCAGCTTCTCCTGGAGCAGGGCCAGGTTTTGGAAAATTTCTGGGAGATGGACAACTTCCCTCTCCCTCCTCAAGGTCTATAAATTAATGGAAATGTGTCAGCTTGCAGGAGTTCAGGGAAAGTATACATATTGACCAAAGTACTCTAAGATATTCTGCTTAGTGTACCTGAATCCAGATGTACAGTATATGTAGTACATATTAACTGACAGTGTTCTTTTTTTTTAATTTTTATTTTTATTACTTTTTTATTTTATTTTTTTCTTGTTTCAGAACTTTTGTTTGTTTGTTTATGTATTTTTATGGCCAGCTCAGCCTTCCCTGAGGACAGGGTTGGCGCAGCATGTGGTGCCAGGGATTGAACCGCAGTCCCTGCAGCCGCCTAAGCTTTCCTAAGCAGGTGCTTTAGACCACTGAGCCATCCTGCCGGGCCCCTCTTTTTTCTTTCTTCCTTCTTTTCTTTCCTTTTGGAGTGCTTGGGATTGAACCCAGAGCCTTGCGCATAGTAGGCAAGCACTCTACCATTAAGCTCCATGCCCAACCCTTTTTTGTTTTCCATCACGGTCTAGGCAAGTTGGTTGGACTGGCTTCAAACTTACATCCTCCTCCCTCAGCCTGTGGTATTGCTGGACTAAGGCTTATACCACTCAGCTAGACTTCAGTTTTTAGAGCAGTCTTGGGATCATGGACAAACTGAGCAGAAGCACAGAGTCTCATAAACTTGTCTCTCTGCCTGCCTGAGTGCAAGGGTTACAGCACTGTGTGCACTTGTGTCCGACGCTTAAGAGGCTTTAAGAGCTCAGCAGTGCAGAAAGCCAACATAGTCGATGGAGGGTACCAACACTCAACAAATTAGTACACGAATCAGTATATACATGTTTTTTTTTCCTCCCCTGCGGGACCGGGGCTCAAACTCACGACCTTGCACTTGCCAGGTAGGCACTTGTGCCATGGAGCTATCTCCCTGGCCCCCAGTGTATTATTATGATTGTGGTAATTTCTTGGAAGGAAAGAAACAGGATGGCATCAAGACGGGGACAGGAATTGGCAATTGAAATTCAGGGACAGCCTCCACTAAGATGAGAATAGGAATAGACAGGAGACTAGGAGACCAGGGATGAGTGGAAGAGAAAGTGCCTTCCAGAGGAAGGCAAGGCTGGGTGGAGGCCCTGGTGACACAGAGCGAGTCAGGGTGGAGGAACACGGGTCTTGTACAGAGATAGAACCTGGGGAATCCAAGGTGGGAGGAGGCTGGGCCAGCCCTTGTGGGGCTTTCTGAGCTGCACGAAGGGACCCTTTTCTTGTGTGGGATTGGCAAGATGTGGAGGTGTTTTCTTCCTCCCCATTCTATTACTGGGTGTACATTCCTTGATTTTTAAGAAAAACTTTTTCAGAAAGATGTCAAAGAGGGGCCTGGCAGGATGGCTCAGTGGTCTAAAGTGTCTGCTTAGGAAAGCTTAGGCGGCTTCAGGGACCGCGGTCCAATCTCCAGCACCACATGCTGTGCCAGCCCTGCTCTCGGGGCAGGCTAAGCTGGTCATAAAAATAAATAAATAAACAAACAAAAGTTCTTCAACAAGAAAAAAAAAAAAAGATGTCAAAGCTCATGCAGATTAGAAATGCACATAAAATCGACTTGATGATATTAGCCTAATTCCCTAAATCCCTGTGCACCCCACCATATTTCTATTTTAGGGCTTAAAACATGAGAGAAATTTCCTGTTTCTACAAAGTCAATTTGTTTATATAAAGCAAACTAAGTTCACCCCATTCCGCTCATGTTCCTGGATGCTCCGTGCTCCGAGTCCAGGTCCCTGCTGGTTCCAGCCCGTGTATGGAAGCCCTGGTAGGGGGATAGCACTGGGGCACTGGCCCTTTTCATTCTCACCTTCCAAGGCCAAGCATGATGGCACAGGCACCACAAGGGTGGATTCTCCAGAGAGTTGTTCCCAGAAAATGACTCGGACACACTTGGTGATGAAGTAGGTAGGTGCCCTTCAGAAATGAGGGAAGAGGCAGATTTCCCAGCACCCAGAGCTCCTGGGAAGCCACTTCCTGCCTTGCTGCCAGGATTAAGTGGCTCTTAGGTCTCTTTTACACTCCAAAACAGGGAGCCAGGGGTACAGCAAGGGCTCCAATGCAGTGTTTTATGACACTTTTTAAGTGTGGAATCAGGAAGGCCTGAGAATCATGCTGACAATTCTATGTATTGACAGGAACATGGAACACCCAGTTCTCTCTGCCTCTTGAAGGGCCTGCACTCTGTTTTCTTGAGCATATACTTTCAAAATTCTGTTTAATAAATCCCTTATTTTCTTTCTTTCTTTCTTTCTTTCTTTCTTTCTTTCTTTCTTTCTTTCTTTCTTTCTTTCTTTCTTCCTTCCTTCCTTCCTTCCTTCCTTCCTTCCTTCCTTCCTTTCTGTAATTAGGACAGGGTCTATGAGATCTATAGGGTCTCACTATATAGATTGGACTCAGCCTCCCAAGTGCTGGGATCACAGGTGTGGGTCACCATGCCCAGTTTCAATTGCTCTCTCAGTGGGCCCTGGGGGTGGGGTTGCACAGTATGGCAGTGATGGAACCTAGCTGTAGCACTCTGCCAAAACTGGCACTTTAGTCTGCTTAGCTATCAGGTCAACCCTCAAATCCCTTTATTAGTCTCTAAAAAAAAAGAATATGGAGCAACTAGAACTTTTATACAAGGCTGATGGAAATGTAAACTGGCTCAGTCATTTTAGAAATACAGTTTGAAGGCTGGGGAGATAGCTCAGTAGAATAAGTGCTTATCTGACAAGCTCAAGGTCTTGAGTTCAATCCCCACCAGTACTGAAAGAGAGAGAGAGAAAGAGAGAGAGAGAGAGAGAGAGAGAGAGAGAGAGAGAGAGAGAGAGAGAGGAATACAGTTTGATAACATAGTTTGAATAAAGTTAAACATATTCCTACCTAAGAGGAATGTTCATGCCATACTATTTAAAATTGCTTGGTGGCACACCCCTGTAATCCCAGCACTTGAAAGGCTGTGTGAGGCAGAAGTATCATTGTGAGTTCAAGACCAGCCTGGGCTGCAAAGTGAGCTCAAGGTCAGTCTAAATTGCATAGTGAAACTCTTATTTTTTTTTTGTACTGGGGATCAAACTTTGGACTTTTGGCTTGCTAGGTAGGAACTTAAGCCACTGAGCCATATCCCCAGTTACAGAGCTTCTCTTAAGAGAGACCAATAAGGGCCGGTGGTATAGCTTAGCAGACCAAGTGCTTGCTTATGGAAGCACAGGGGCCAGGGTTTGATTCCTGGCCCCACCTGCCACGCCAACCTGCTTGTGATGGAATCCAGGCGCAGTGGCACACGCCTGTAATCCCAGCACTTGGGAGGCAGGAAACAGGAAGATCACTATGAGTTGGGAACTGCATGGTGGGACCCTGAACACACACACAAAATGACCAATAAATAAGTAAATAAATAAATAAAGTAGCCTAAAGCTGCAAAAACTCCAAGTACTCAATAATAGGAGGATAGATAAATAAGTTAGTCACAAAATGGACTATTGATCATAGTAAGAAAGGAACTGTTTTAAAAAATTTAAAAACATAACAAAAAGAACAATCTGCTGATACAATGTAGACAAATCTCAAACATTCTACGTTGGATACAAGAATATTATTCCACGCATAAAATTTCAAGAATATGCAAAACTTATCTGTGGGAACAGGTCGTTGGTTACTCTGAGGGCTGGAAAGGGGAAGGAAGAAACCTGGAGAAGCAAGAGGAATGTTCCAGTCAGGCTGGTGTACACACAGCTGTTACTTATGCAAGTTATAGGTCAATCAAATGCTGCGTTACAGAGGAGAGAAGGGAGCAAGAAATTAAGAAATAAGGGAGGAAAAGAGGGAAAGAAGAGTAAAACAAGACTGGTTCCCAGTCCTGCCACTGTAAACACTCCACTTTTCTTGTCTCTCTAAGCCCCTGTCCTCATCTATGAAATGGGGGAAATACTAGAACCTTTATTTTAAGGAAAAGGCCCTGCTAAACTTTATTTAGGCTGTAAGGATTACAGAGGACACACTTAAGCCTACATCCTGCCCCATTCCCCCGACCCCAAGTCCCCAGGGCAAGTGCAGCTACCCTTTCCCGCCATTCTCACTTCTTCTCCTCCTCTTTCTTGTCCTTCTTGCCATCCTTGGTGGCCTGGGAGGCCAGGAAGGCCATGGCATTTTGGATGGCTTCGTTCTTAGGATCCATGCCTGGAAGTGTCTCTAGGACACTCTGAAGGAACTCTGGGTCCTGTATCACATCATAATCGTCTTCCTCCTTGCCTGGCTCAGAGGTGTCCATGGCTGAACTGGCATCCATGTTGGCTGACACTACCTGATCAAACTCTGCTCCCTGCAGGGACATCTGCATGGCATAAGTGATCTGTTCTTCCTCTGTCACACTACTTAGGTCAGGAAGCCCAGTAGGCTAAACTGCTGGCTGACAGTCATCTTCAGCAGGGAACTGTCTGAGTCCTTGGTCCCAGTAGTAGCAATCGCAGCCTCAGCTACAGAGGCCTCCTCCTCCTCCCCCCTCTGCCAATGCTCTTCCATAGAAACACAAGGGGCCAGGGGCAGCTCAGGACTGTGGAGGACCACATGAGCAGCCTTCCTTGAAAGAAGAGCGATTGTCTCCATTTTGGCTGAGCCTAATGTTATTTCCTTGTTTCGATATGTACAGAGCTGGCTAGGATTTCTCTTTGTCCTTTCAGTTGGCCTCAAGCAGTGTGTACTGGTCTAGCCGAGGTGCTGGTGGTAATTTTCAAGATAGCAAGTGTGTTTTCCTGATAACCTATATCTGCTGCTCTCCAATAGGAGCCAGGTTGAGAGAAGACGAAGAGCCAGTGTTCCATGCTACTGAGATCGAGCCTCAAGATAGAGGCTATGACTTCCTGGGGCCTGAAAGATTACACATCAGAGCTAAGCACCAGATCCTTGAAACATTAGATACTATCTCAATAGCATAATGCAAATTACTTTCTCTGTATATCCTCTCTGCATATGGCAGAGGCAAATACAGGCCACCTCCCTGACCCAGCTCACAGTGCTTGCTTACTTCCCACAATTCTCTCTCTCAAGCCACTCCCCCTTCTTGGCTGAATAAAACCCAGGTGTGGCCCTGGGTCACACTCTTTGTTCCGGAAAGCCATCTTCACGGCTGGACTTAGGGCCCCTTGGCTCCCCAATAATTATGTCTTAGTGTCTTTGTTTTTGCCGTGGGTTGAAATGGGAGTGGTAGATTAGAATTTACTTGGTGGGATTCCAATAACATATTTTTGGGATTATAAGTATAGACTTCTTGAGTTGAGACAAGAACCAGGAGGGGACTCTTACTAGGATCAGCACTGGGATCTACTCCAAATTCAAAGTCACTGACACTAAGCCTCAGCATGGCACCACCCTTGCCAACCAGAATGGGAGAACTGATTAGCCCATCAGCCAGGCTGGGCCCAGGAGGCACTGTCACCAGATGAGAACCAGTGCCATCTTTGCCACTCAGTGTGTTTACAAAGGCTGTTAGCTTCTCTGTGTTCACCTCCTCTTCCCCCAAGTTGATAATGTCAGCATTCACTTTCTCTTTCTTAAGGCAGTTAGCCAGTTTCACCAAGCCTTCCTCATTGTCCTCCATGGTGCTCCCCACAAAGGCACGGATGCGCATCTTGTGGTTCTTGCCCTGCCTGTGCTTCAGAGCCAGGTGGGGGGCACACGGATAGCAGTGCAGAAGGTGATCTTGCCCTTGGGTTGGACTGTGTGGAGCTTGGAGAGGATGCGGCTGGTGTTGGGGGTGAGGGTGGTCAGCACTTCACGGTCATTGGCCAATGTGATGAGGCCCACATTGTTCTCAGGGTTGCTGCGGGTCTTTGAGTGACACATGATGTTGACAGTGCCCTGCTGCACCTGCAGCCAAGTTGGGAGGAAGTCCCCACTGCGCATATACTCACCGTTGTCCACACGAACCATAGTGCTTTCCAACACCATCTTCCTTGCCCTCTCTCCAGGGCAATTGTTGAGACTCAGATGAGATAATGCACAAAAACTGCTTAGCCCGGGGCCTGGCGGGATGGCTCAGTGGTCTAAAGCCCCTGCTTGGGAAAGCTTAGATGGCTGCAAGGACCGCGGTTCGATCCCCGGCACCACATGCTGCGCCAGCCCTGTCCTCAGGGCGGGCTGAGCCAGCCATAAAAATGAGTGAATAAACAAACAAAGGTTCTGAAACAAGAATAAAATAAAAATTAAAACAAAACAAAACAAAACAAAACAAAAACTGCTTAGCCCTAAGGCCTGAAAAATACTATACTTGTAGTAAAAGTTATTCTTGATGTTAGTTCCTTTCATACTGTCATGGGTTGGTAAGGGGTTTTAGTAAGGGAAACAATATAATACAGGACATAGTTGATATGATTCTTTTGTAATCACCCAAAGAATCATATAGAAAGAGTGCAGGAAATCTGTCCACACACTAAAGACTAAAGACTGCAGCTGAGGGCCTGGATCCTGATATCCCGCATGAGTCCAGCTGAGACCTAGAGCTCATAACAGTGCCTCCCACAAGTCTAACTGCAGGCCTAGAGCCCATGACAGTGTCTCATGCAGGCCCACTTCATGGATCCGTGCTGGGAAGGCCCAAAGATCAGTGGTAGCAGCAAGAAAGTCTATGCCAGTGGGACAAAGGCTGTGTGCTAGCGAGCTGAGGGATCTGAACTGGAGCCAGGAAGCAACACTGAAAGTAAGTGCCAGAGCTTCCCACACAAGTACCACAGCCATCCTCAGAAACAGCGAGGTTCTGAGCTCCTCCACTGATGAGGAGAGCTGAGTTTTAATCAGGAAAGCCAATGTGACAAGCTTCTCCAGGAGACAGAGCTGCATACCATCTTCCCCCTCCACAGCCAGGAAGTGATGCTCCAGGTGAAGACCAATGCTCCCCCAAAGTGAACCATAGCCATCATCCTCAGTGACAACGAGGTCTGGAGCTCCTCCTTAAACAAGAATAGCCAAGTTCATGCTGGGGAGATAGTTCTGTGGTCTAAGTGCCTGCCTGGCAAGCGCAAGGACCCAGGTTCAATCCCCATTACCACGTGCCAGCTGGCGCCACACCTAGCCAACAACAGAAACTGGGTGTGGTGACATGTGCCTGTAATCCTAGCACTGAGGAGGCTGAAACAGGAGGACTTATGAGTCTGAGCTGCATTGTCAGACCCTGTACCAAATAAATAAATAAAAGATAAAAAAAAAAAAGAATAACCAAATGTGTCACGAAAGCCAGCATGCTAAGGTGCCCCAGCAGATGAGTCCAAGGAAATCAGCAGCTAGCAACATCTCCAACAGCTTCTCCACACAGCTTCCCTAAAAGCCTCCCAGTAGCTCCTCCTGTTCTGCCTCTTACGCTGCTGGCAACAATCTGTTTGTTCAGCTCAGCTGGATGAAACAAGTTGCCCACCAGTTAACAATCCTCTACACCTACCATCTCCACCAGGAACTGGCCTGGCTCCTGAAGCTTCACCTGAAAAGAACAGCAGTTAGTTGGGTGGTGGTGTATGCCTAGAATCCCAATGCTCTGGGAGGCTGAAGCAGGATTGCAATTTGAGCCTAGCAGCAGCAATTCAGTAACTTAGTGAGACCCCATCTCAAAATAAAAAATACAAAAAGGGATGGGTCTGTTCCATGTGGAGGCCCTGGGCACCATCCTTGGTACTGGAAATCCCCCAACCCTCTAATAAACCCAGTTCTTACTTCTGGGTTAGGTCAGAATCCCAGGCAGATCTCCCAAGCTGCACAGCCCTGAATCCTGCCACACTTATCAAATCCATGAGGCTCCCTCCAGTGACTAGAAAGAGGTTTCATCGAATTCCGAACAGGAAGCAGCAGTGGCAGCTGATAATCTGTGACCTGAATATAGCTATCCATTATCTCGCTGTGGTTCTTGTTTCCCTGACAGAGGAAACGCCCCCAGCTTTCTTGAAGTTATTCTCAACAACTGGTTCCTTGTTTGGCTCTGGCAGGATAATGTTACCCCTGGGTGCTCCTGGGCTTGGAGCTGTGGCCTTCCTGCCAGCCTGAGTGAGGCTGGGGCTCAGGGAGTAGTGACAGGAGCAGAGGATGGAAGACTACCAGTGTCTTCAGTCATCGGGAAAGAAAACAGAACAAGAAACCCTCAACGCAGCAAGCCCGGCTTGCTCCTCTGCAGGAAGCTGGCTGGGCAGAACTGCCATGCTGGGAGGAGGTGTGTCTCCACTCATCTCGTCATCACTGGTTTCAACCTCACGTACTCCCCACCAACTCTTTTATCCTGAGAAGCAATTCATCCTCCTAGGGTGTTCACCCTCCAAGTGAGGAGCCTAGCCCAGCCCGGGGTTCAGGCTGGAGAAAAAAAGCCCTGTTCCCCATTGTTCTTGTAAATAAGCATCCAGGAAGCCCAGCCAAATGACAAAGTAGGCCAAGTTCTCTTGCTTTGTTTTAGAGTTCAGAGACAGAGTCTCATGATGCTTATCTGTTAAACTCCCTGTGTAGCCCAGGCGGGACTTGAACTCCTGGCGATCCGCCTATCTCAACCTTCTGAGTGCTGGGATTAGAGGACTATGTTACCACTCTTGGCAACAGTGAAGTTGTCTTTATCTCCTCCTCCTGGTCACTCTTTGCCCCTATTCGCTAGGCTTTTAGGAAACCATATCCCTTAGGACTGCACCCGGGGAATCATCCACTCTGAAGAATTAAGCATTTCCTGAGTTTTCCCTCTCAGGAATACTTAGGATTTTAAAAAGAAACCTTGAGATCCAGTGCTGAAGTTAAAGGACTCATGTGAAAAGGAGGCGAAGGCTTGTGTGCTCACTCTGGCCCCCTGGTGGTCATGACCTCTCCAGTTAGTGCCCTGGATGACACAGCAAGAGTCCAGTTTATTTATTTATTTACTTTTTTGTCTTTTTGAGACAGGGTCTCACTATGCAGTTCAGGCTGGCCTTGAGCTCACTTTTGTAGCCCAGGCTGGAAGACTCCAGTTTAAAGGATTTTATTTTATTTTTTTAAAAGAGGGCCAGGGATTTAACTCAGAGGCACAAGTGCCTACATGGTAAGTGCAAGGTCTTGAGTTTGATCCCTAGTACCAAAAAAAAAAAAAAAAAAAAAGAAAAAAGAAAAAAAGAGGAACAGGAAGGTGAATCTCCTGCAGTTTGGTTACAATGAAATAAGGAAGCTGTAAAAGCAGGTGGCTGTGAAGTGCAGGAAAAAGTGTCAAAAGCTGCTTTTGTCCACCCTAGGACAAGGAGCAACAAGGCTTTCAGGCAAGGCAGAGGAGGGAAATCGCTATGGGTTCCAGGCCCAGGGGAAGTGGCACCTGATTGACAGGGGTGAAACCAGCTTCTAGGGGTCCAGGTCTACCCCCAGCTCGCTGAGCCTTGAGCATTGGCTTTTTTGTTTTTCATCTTTTTGAGGCAGGGTCTTGTTATGCAGTTCAGGCTGGCCTTTTTTTTTTTTTTTAACTTTAGCTCAGCCTGCCCCATGCGTGGGGCTGGCGTAGCATATGGTACCCACGGTCAAACTGATCCCTGCCGGTGCCTAAACAGGTGCTTTAGACCACTAAGCTATCTCACTAGCCTTCACAGGCAAAACTTGAGCTCCCTGTAGTCCAGGCTGTTCTCAAACTCACAGTGATCCTCTTGCCTCAGCCTCCTGAATGTTAGGAATACAGGTGTGTGCCACCTTGCCTGGCTGAGCAGTTGCTTAACCTGGGGCCTGTGCTCTTCAGTCAGTATCTTCGGCAGGAAGGACACATTGGCCTGGGTTGGATGTGGGATTACAGGTGAGTCTGGCTTCTTCTTCAAGTCTGTTATTAGACTGGGTTTAACCAGGGAAGCAGGAGTATGACTGGCATAGGGGCTGGGAAGATAGCTCCATGGCATAAGTGCCTGCCTGGCAAGTGCAAGGTCATGAGTTTGAACCATGGTCCCGCAAAAAATAAATAAATAGGGGCCTGGCAGGATGGCTCAGCGGTCTGGAGCGCTTGCTTAGGAAGGCTTGGAAGCCTGCAGGGACCGTGGTTCGATCCTTGGCACCGCGTGCTGCGCCGGCCCTGCCCTCAGGGCGGGCTGAGGCGGCCATAAAAATAAATAAATGGACGGACAAAGGTTCTGAAACAAGAAAAAAATAAAAATAAAATTTAAAAATAAATAAATAAAAATAAAAATTTGATTGGTATAGAGGAAGAGTTTCTTTTCTTTTCTTTTTTTGGCTTTTTGAGACAGGGTCTCACTGTGCAGTTCAGGCTGGCTTTGAGCTCACTTTTGTAGCCCAGGCTAGTCTCGAACTCGCAGCGATCCTCCTGCCTCAGCCTCCCGAGTGCTGGGATTACAGGCGTGAGCCACCACGCCCGGCTAGAGGAAGAGTTCCATGCTAGGGGCTTGGTGTTAGTTTATTGGAACTGCTTATTTTGCAAGTGACATTGCTTCTGCCTCTAGTGCTAGGCCTGAAGTCCAGGAGAACACATGGCTACAAGCCTGATGGGAGAAGAGATGGAGCTAGGAAATAGAAGGGTGCCCAATGGATGAACTAAAACCTGCATCAGACTCTTGGTGCCTTTTGTTCTTTTTTTTTTTTGAGGGGGGGGCAGGTACCAGGGGTGAAACTCAGGACCTTGTGCTTGCTAGGCATACGCTTAAGCCACTGAGCTATCTCCCCAGCCCTCTTAGTGCCTCTTGAACCTCCTGCTTGAAGGCAGAAGTGATGATTTGCGAAGTTGTGGGGCCATCTTGGAGCTAAGTGCATACTCAGCTCAGGAGCTGAAAATGATGGAAGAGGGAGGATGGGGACCCAGAGGAACTGGGGAACCCAAGGCTGGCCCATGGCCAGGCAGTGAGCAGGAGGGTCTGAAATCCTGTGAGTGACTGAGTTACCACACTCGTAGCATGAATGTGGCAGCTTTACTCTGCCCCTCAAATCTTGTGCAGACTTTCTTGTGACTCTGTGACCTTGGTCCAGAGGTTTAGAGGGAGAAGAATTCTGAAAAAACACAGTTCCAGTTTAACTTGACATAGGGCAATGCCACTATAATTCTTTTCTTTTTGTCAAGTCTTCATCAATTAGTATATATTACTTTTTTTTCTGAGATGGAAGATTTTTTTTTTTGATTGGGGGGGTAGGCAAAGTCTTGTTATGTTGTCTCAGCTGGTCCTACACTCCTGGACTCAAAAAATTCTACCTTAGCTTTCCAAATAGCTGATACTACAGATGTATGTAACTGTGCCTGGCTTAGTATGCATTACTTTATTTTTGTTTGTTTGTTGTTTTGAAATAGCTTTGCTCTGTAGCCCAGGCTGGCATGCAGTGCATGATCTTCCTGCCTCAGCCTCCTGAGTATTGGGATTAAAAACATGTGCCATCATGCCTGACTTTAATAACCAAGAAAAATGTTTAAGTCCTTAGAATAAGCATGGTGGCATATGTTTGTAATCCCAGCACTCTGGGAGGCTGAAGTAAGAGGATGATAAAGTCCAGCCCAGCCTAGGCCGCTCTGTAACTTGGTGAGACCCTACCTTAAAATAAAAAGCAAGAGGAAAACAAAACAAAAAAGGGCTAGAGGGTACAAACCAGTGCAAAGGCACTGGGTTTAACCCCCTGCCACACACAGAGTCCCTAGAATATCCACAAAATGGCTAATAATATGTAGAAAATGTACTCAGTTCATCAATCCGCAGGAACATGCACATTAAATGCATAACAGGTTAGCCTACACCAACATCCAAAAGACTAAATTAAAAAAGGTAACATTAAGTGGTGGTGAGGAGGTAGAACAAGCAGAGCTCACACATTACTAGTGGGAGTAATGCACTAGGAAGGCAAAAAAAAAAAAAAAAAAAGTAACATATTCTCTTCTGGGTATAGTGGTACACGAAACAAACAAAAAGAGGGAACTCAATCCCTGGTACCACCAAAAAAGGGAATGTAAGTTTTAGGGAAATAACAGTAGCCACTCATACACAAGTTGAGATTAAATACAATACTGTGTATTACAGTCCTTGGTAGGGGAGTCACGGGAATATATAGACGTAGGAATAGAGTAGAGAATAGAATAGTTAATTTGTTTTGGTCACTTTTCTTAAAATTATGATAAAATATACATAACATAAATTAGCCATTTTTTTCTTTTCTTTCTTTCTTTCTTTCTTTCTTTCTCTTTCTTTTTCTTTCCTTCTTTCTCTCTTCCTAAGAGAAAATGCAAGGGGTAGGCTATAGCTCCTAGATTGCATCTGCAGCAGTGAAAATAAAAACTAGGGGGGAGGAAGCAGGTATGGCTTTGTGTGTGTTCATTTGGGGAGATGCTGCTAGCCCGAAGCAGGAGCATCCATTCACTTCTGTCACATGTGACATTCACTTCTGTCACATGTGACAAGTATCCCCCCTTCCCCCATGTGACAAGCATCCACTCTGCTCCTTCATCTATTGAGAGTTCTTGAACAGGCAGGAAACTGTCTGCCCCTGAAGTTACTCTCTAGTGCCACTGAAGCCAAGCTGGCCCAGCCCTTGGGAGCTCCTGAAATGCTGCTGAATTAAAGTCACATGGCAGCTATTCCACCGCCCACACCGAAGACCCACACACAACTTGGCCCGTGGCCATCCTTGTTCACCATGAGAACAGAGATTGTCAGTGAGATGGTTCAGCAGTCTAAAGCGCCTGCTTAGGAAAGCTTTGGCAACCGCAAGGACCATGGTTCGATCCCCACCACCAAATACTGCGCCAGCCCCATCCCAAGGGGCAGGCTGATGGGGCCCAGCAGGATGGCTCAGTGGTCCAAGGGGCAGGCTGAGCCAGTCATAACATAAATAAATAAATAAAGTGAAAAAGAAAAGAAAGAACAGAGATTGCAAATACAGCAGGGCTTTTAATGCCAGTGCCGAGGCAGTTCTCTCATACCCTAACTTTGCCTTCTAGGCTCACTGAGGCAGGTGGTTTTTTATTTGGCTACACCACCACATGGCCCCCATCTGGAGAGGAAGGAACCCGCAGCTGTTAGATATCTGCATGGGAGCAGAAGCCAAGGATACAGATGAGCCTGCCCCAGACATCAGCAAAGAGCACTTGCTGAGTGCTTACTAGAGGCGTGGTATGAGGCATCCAGCAGGACTTGGCCAATGGCAGGTCTCCTATTTAGAGTTTTTAAAGACAGCTGGTCCATTTAATCGGTGACTCCTCCTTCTCAGAAGCACAACCGACCTAGATTTTATTCCGCTGAGATCAGGATAAAACAAATACCACATATATGTGTATAGGGAACAGTCTGGGACACATTAATAATGGTCATCTCTGAGTGGTAGGGTGGGCTTGGTGGTTCTCCCTTATAGCCTTCAGAGCAGGAAGACTTAAGATGAAAACACTTGAGTTCAAATCTTAGCCATGCTATCTCTTAGCTATGTGATTTGGGGTGAGTTACTTCATCTGTATGAATCTTTGTTTTCTTACCTATAAATGGCATGGATGGAAACACACCTACTTCATAGGCATTTGGGGAAATTTATATAAACTGATGTGCATTTAGCACTTTATTTTTTTAATGCAGTTTTAGTATAGGGTCTATAGAGTCACACTATACAAATCGGACTCATAGTGATCCTCCTGTTTTCAGCATCCCAAGTGCTGGGATTATAGGCAAGCATCACCATGCCCAGTCTCAATTGCTATCTCAGCATGTCCTGGGAGCGGGGCTAGCACAGCACCCCGGGGATCAAACCCCAGTCCCTGAGCCTACCTAAGCAGGCACTTTAGTCAAATGAGCTATCTGGCCAGCCCAATACTTTAGAACAATGTCTTATACAAAGAAAGTGCCTCAAATGGGAGCTATGAATGCCGTACTTCTATATTGTTTTTCAGCGAGCACATATCACTTAAAGACTAAAAACAAGCCGGGCGTGGTGGCTCACGCCTGTAATCCCAGCACTTGGGAGGCTGAGGCAGGAGGATTGGTGCGAGTTCGAGACCACCCTGGGCTACAAAAGTGAGCGCAGGACCAGCCTCAACTGCATAGCGAGACCCTGTCTCAAAAAGACAAAAAAAAAAAAAAAAAAAAAGACTAAAAACAATAGGCCAGGCATAGTGATGCACAGCTCTAATTCCCAGATGCTGGGAGGCTGAGACAGAAGGATTGTAAGTTTGAACCCAGTCTGGTTAATTTAGCACCGAGGGAGACGTCGGCTCAAAGAGGTGGAGTGGGGAATGGGGGGAGCTGGGAAAGTAGCTCAATGCAGTGAGCCTGGGCTTAGTCTCCCATACCACAAAATAATAAAGAAACAAATATAATTTTAAAATATTTTTTGGTAAGGGTCTACAGGGTCTCACTACGTAGATTGAACTCAGTGATCCACCTGTGTTCAGCCTCCCAAGAGCTGGGATTATAGGCGCGTGCTACCATGCCCAGTCTCAGTTGCCCTGCACTCCGGGGATGGGGCTAGCGTGGTACATGGGGATCGAACCCTAGCTTCTGTGTCTGCCTAAGCAGGTGCTTTAATTCACTGAGCTAGCAAATACAATTTTCCAAAAGTAAAGATTTTTTCAAAATGAAGCACAACGACAGCCCTAGTGGAAAAAGTTTGTAAGAGGGCGTGTGGAGTTACGGACAGGAGGAAGGGCTCAATGTGGGCAGGGTGGGGCTGAAGTGGACTGTGAGCCCCGTTTTGGCATCCAGTTGAGGAGCCATCTCCTTGTGCCCTGGGATACTGACCCCCGAGAACCCTTCTATTTGACACCAGAGCAACGGCCCCCATTGGTCCCAGGCCAACTGGTTACCAAAGGATTTCTTACCATGACTGGGACCAAGGTCACCCAAGCAACTTGGCCTAGGTTCGAATTGTGGAGGACCGCCTAACCAGTTCTCCTTGAAAGAAGAGCAACTGTCTCTATTTTGACTGAGTCTGACCCTATTTCCTTGTATTGATATGTAAGAGCTGGCTAGGACTTTTGTTTATCCTCTCAATTGACCTTAAGCAATGTATATTGGTCAAGCTGAGGTGTTGGTGACAGTCTTTAAAGGTGGTATGCGTGTCTCACTGGTAACCTATACCTGCTGCTTCTTAATGTGAGCTGGGACGTGACAGGTCAAAGAGCCAATGCTCTGCGCTGCCAGCTGGGAAGGAGCCTCCAGACAGAGGCTATGACTTCCTGGGACTTAAAAGATTACATCAAGGGGCCTGGCAGGATGGCTCAGTGGTCTAAAGCGCCTGCTTAGGAAAGTTTAGGTGGCTGCAGGGACCGAGGTTTGATCCCTGGCACTACATGCTGCGCCAGCCCTGCCCTCAGGGCAGGCTGAGCAGGCCATAAAAATAAATAAACAAAAGTTCTGAAACAAGAAAAAAATCAAAAAACAAAAAAGATTACATCAAAGCTAAAGCACCAGACTACCCAAAACATTAGATACTATGTAAATAGCCTTATACAGATTAGTTCTCTGCATATCCTCTGTGGCAGATGTAAGTACAGGACCCCCACCTAGCTCAGCTCACAGTATTCACTACCTCCCACAATTCTCGGTCATTCCTCCTAAAGCCATTCCTCCATTAAATAAAGCCGGTGAGGCCTTGGATCGCTTTCTTAGTTCCAGAGAATCATCTTTATGGCTGGACTTAGAGCCCCTTGACTCCCCAGTAGTTATAAATATGTTTTAGTGTGTTTACTTTCGCTGTGGGTTGCATGGAAAGTGGTAGATTAGAATTACCTTGGTGAGATTCCAATGACGTGACTTGGGATTACAAATACTGACTTCTCAGATCAAAATGAGGACCTAAAAGGGACTCCTACACCAATCATTTCACCTCAGGCTCTGACATGCTGTGTCGGTGAGCACTGCCACCAGAGCACCCCAGAAGCTTACTGTTTTCTGGTCCCTGGTATTGGGATGCACGTTACATTCAGTGAAATATTTGTTCCCATGAATCACCCAGATAACTCTAGGAAAGGGGCACAGTCCTCCCTCCATTTCTTGAGGTTGTTCCTTCTCCTTTAAGTGGCTCCTGGCTCTGGCATCCCTGGCCTGGCACTCAGGCGCTCTGTGGGTTTTGCCGCTTGTCCCACTGAGCCTGCCTCCTGCAGCTCGGCGGCTGGGGCGCACATTCTCCCATATTTGGGAGTAAGCCGGAGACTCAGCAGCATGTGGGTTTCTGTTTAAAATTCCAAAGCCAGCAGGGCGTATATTATCGATTTCCTCAAATCCAGCATGCTGTAAAGCATGAGTCAGAGTCGGATAAGCTTCTTCCCAGGGGAAGTTGTGTCAGTTGGTTAGTGGATGTAGTTAAACAAGGACAATGTTCACTGGCATTAGCTGCAGATTAATGCAGAGGAAAACAAAATCTCCATCTTGAGCTTATGATATTCCTGCCAAGCTCATACAACTTCCCCAGGTCTCCCAGACCAGAGAGGGCTGCCCAAGTTGGAACTGTAATCCAAGGGGCACAGGAAACCCCTTCAAGCAACACTGTTCTTCCACCTAAATGAAAACTGCAGATGTCAGGACCTTGCAGGGGAAGCATGTAGATTCCGATTATGTTATTTCGTGAGGGGATTTTGATGTTAGCAAACATCATTGAGGCTTTATCTGATATCATGACCCAGAGCTGGGTGGGTGACAGCGCCCAGCACAGGTAGGCACTGAGAAGTGCCCTGGAAGAGATTAGGCTTTTTATGCTTTGCACATCAACAGGATTATAGGAAGTTGCTCCCCGAAGCCGGGAGGTAACATGGAGACCCCAGGCTCCAGAAGGGTGAGAAGAGGAGCATTAGGAAATTAGGGGTGAGTCTGGAGGGCACTGGGAACCCATGACCTCTGTTGCATCCACTAGTCAAGGGGAGCCCTTCCCACAGCCTTGGGAATCATAAAATAGAATAAAATGGAATAGAATGTGCTGGACAAGCCCAGGGGGATCATGTAGTCAGCTCCTCTCAGAAAAGAGCAAACTGCCTCCCACAGAGGTTAAGTCGTTAGCCAAGATCACAAAGCCAGTTAGTGGCAAAGTTTAGACTCAACTTAAATCTACTTTTTAAAAACATTTTTAAATTTATTTTATTTTATTTTTTTCTTGTTTCAGAACTTTTGTTTGCTTGTTTATTTATTTTTATGGCCAGCTCAGCCTGCCCTGAGGGCAGGGCTGGCGCAGCATGTGGTGTCAGGGATCGAACCAAGGTCCCTGCAGCCGCCCAAGCTTTCCCAAGCAGGCGCTTTAGACCACTGAGCCATCTTGCCGGGCCCCTAAATCTACTTTTCTTGTTTTTCTAACAAGCTGCTCCTTGGGCAGCTTCCAGGAATGACAGGAAGGGACATTCAGGTGACCCAACTCTGCCACCCTGTAATACTTTCTTTTTTATTTATGTATTTAGTACAAGGTCTTCAGGGTCTCACTACACAGTTCAGATTCATAGTGATTTTCCTGTTTTCAGCCTCCCAA
>PVJA010023725.1:0-32661 GCA_004027025.1 Myocastor coypus | reverse complement strand
AAACTATGGTCATTCGTACAATGGAATGTGGTGTCAGTGAAAGAGCCCTGGCAAACGGTGCAGAGAGAGCATTCTACCAACTCCTTTCTGTGAACTGGAACCAAAGCAGACTTGATGTAAGGAACGAGTCCGATCTGCATGAGCGACCTTGGCACATGGGAAACCCCAGCCAGTGCTGGTGCCTTCTTTCCTCCACCACACAGGCTGTTATTCGCAGAAAGGTGGATGGATCTAGATATTATTGTGTTGACCAATTAAGCCAGACTCTGAGAGCCTACCATCATAGGTCCTCCCTAATCTGTGGAGTCTGAAAAGATGACAAGAAAGTAGAAGGGAGCCAATTATTAAACAAGAGGAAAGGAGGAAGGAAGAAAGGGTGTGAAGGGAGGTAATAGGGCCCTAAATGTGACAAAAATATAAGGTACACATTGAAATTCTTCCCCAGTGTGTGACACCAGGGAGGACTGTGGCTGCAGAAGATTGTGAACGTACAATATATTCACGTAGGAATCTGCTGAAATGAAGCTTGTCGGTATGTGTATCTAGGGTGCAGGAACACAACATGTCATATATAGATTTCTCATTTTTTTGCATGAGAAAAATGCTCTGGGAGTAAGTAGAGGTGAATGCCATTGGGGTGCAGAGAGCCCGGTTAGTGCTGAGACAGGTTGGGGGCTGCTTCCCAGTGCCAACCTCTGAGGGAAGTGCTTTGCAGTATGACAGTGTGACAGTCCTCACAAGCCCAGGCGTATTCTCTGTGGCTCATTTTACACACCAAGAAGCCCAGGCTCACAGAAGGTAAAGAATTTGCTGGAGACAAGCACTGGCTGGTACAGCTGGGCTCCGGTTCCTAGCGTCCCATACCTTTCCTGGTCCTGTGCTGCCTTAGGGTCCTGGGGACACATGAGAATTTCTTCATAAGTGGAGGAAGGTCTTTTCTGCAAATAAGAGAAGGGC
This sequence comes from Myocastor coypus, assembly GCA_004027025.1. Classification (NCBI taxonomy): domain Eukaryota; kingdom Metazoa; phylum Chordata; class Mammalia; order Rodentia; family Myocastoridae; genus Myocastor; species Myocastor coypus. The sequence continues at coordinate 31,704 of PVJA010023725.1, read as the reverse complement.
AAGGAGCAAGTTCCAGCGCAGGACAGCGCAGCTTCGCTCTCTTGGCGCAATCCTGTCAGTCAGTGTACTATGTCATTAGATGCACCATTCCACAGCGGCCTGCCAGGCAGCGAGTAGCCAGTCTAGGAACAGTCTAGAGCCTGTGTGGAAATGCTGCTGACAGCTTCACCTAAAAGCCAAATCACAACTTGGGTCCCCCCTTGGGCAACTGTGGTCTGTGCCCCCGGAACAGTGATTGCCCTTCTTTATCCTCCTTTCCGCCCGATGAGATGCCTGCCACTTGTTCTTAAAGGAATCTCCTTGAATTTTCTTGTTGGAGTTGCTGTGTTCAGAATCCAGGGCTGTGGAGTCCCTGGAGAGCGTGGAGCCCCTCCAGGAATGCTGACCTTGTCCGAGAGAGGGGTTGTTCTCAAGAGGGGGAAATGCTTGCTTGTCAAAAATACCTCTGCAGGAGGCCATGAGCTGCCTCACTTTTGCTCTGTCAGGGAATTTTCATCCTCAGATAAGGGATTTGAGAATAGTTGGCTGTGAGGGCCTAAAAGACACCACAAGGACAAACGTGCAGAGCACAGTCACCCCATTACCCAGGGGCCAAGGTCTCTTTGTTTATGCTCCTTGTAGCTTTTCCTGCCTTTCTGTGCTATCTGTTCCAATCTAGTAACCTGTTGTGAGCCCGCTGGAAGGATGTACGGAATAATGTAGAAAGGCCCGGGGCAGTCTGTACTTTCTCCTCTGAGTCATTCATTTGTTCACTCATCCTCTGTGTGGAATTTTCTATTATTAAGACGCTTCTGTTATACTAGCATCAATGTTTTTTGAGGTGGAAATCAGGGAAGGGAGGCTGGCTTTCACTGCTCTGTCCCTCTAAGGATGGGTGGAAGCAGGATTTCTAAGGAGCCCACCAGTGTGCTGCATTTTTACCCCTCCTGATCTGACGGGAGGCCATTAGCACTACAATGAACCGGCTTCTTCCCTTCAGGGTCTATGAAGACCAGAGAAGAGTTAAGAAGATTTGCATAAACTGACAAGCAGAGGTTTAGGTCCAGTGTGTGCAGCTGGAATCCACTTTGACCCGACATCCAAGTGGAAGAGAATCCTCTTTGTGACCAATAGGTTGTCTGATTTGTGTTGTGGTTTGATCTGAAGATGCAGCTCACCAGGAGGTCTTTCTTAGCCTCCACATCTCCATCAGTCAAAGATAGGATGATGTGGTGTTTGCAGAGAATAGGAGTTTGGTCCTTAATTTTGAACCTAATGTGTCTTTGATGAAGATGGCAGCACAAAGACTGCAAAGATGCTGTATCGAGACATCATCTTTGTGGGACCCCTTTGTCACCAGTGACATAACCATCCAGAAAGGGAGCATCTAGCTCTACCTAGAAGAGCCGTAGGGGAGACTGCATACCGACCTGTGATGTCAAATGTTTGTCCAAACTCCAGTGGGAGGCAGGCGTGACACAGTGGAGCAACAGGTCCCAGGCAGAGGTGTCACACTGAGCTGCAACTTGACACCTCCGCTCTCCCAGTCCCTGCCTGTCCTGCCCCCACTGCGACAACAGCAGCGTCAGTGCTCCATGCTTCGCTCCTTCTCTTCCTTTTCTAGCAAGTCTGGAGGTGCTCTGAGGCTTGCTCCCTCTAGAGAGTGAAGAGATCCAATGTGATTGCTCACTTTGGGGCTTTGAGCAGAATTAAGAAGGAATGAGACATCAAATAATGACCTTCATATACACTTGGGGGCTACATGTGGGGACTTTCAGGGATGAGAGCTTTGTGGGGCCCCAGTAGTCAAGGTATCCCCACTTCCTGGTCGCACTTAACCAGCACCCTCTGCAGTCTTGGACTTGCCGTCACCGCCACTCTTCCTTACCTTCTCGAGATCAGTCCGAGGCACCTTAGCTTCCTGCGATGAGCTCTTCCCCAACAGCCTGGCCATGCTGCTGCTGTCCAGCCATCTGTGTCTTGCTCCTGTGTGCCCTTGCTTATCCTGAAGGCTTTATAAATCATCTTTATGCAGGTACCTTCTGAACGTGCCCTTCTGCGCTCCAGACCCAGGCAGACGATTCCTGGGAGTGTTCGACTTGCTTTTCACCTATAATTCCTGCCTCACTGCTACGGGCTTCTTAATCTCATGCCTGGCTCTGCCATCCACCCAGTTGTCACTTACGTGAGAAATGGAACAGTGACCTTTTCTTCTTCACTCTCCCTCACCTCCAGTACTGATGGCACCACGTGCTATCAATTCTCTACCAGACTCCTGGGCTTTGAGACCCACCAGCTTCTTGGCCACAATGGTGTCCCCCTTGGCCTGTGGCAGCTCCTGGACTAACAGCGGTGCCTTACTTTCCCACTCCACTGAAGGTATCAGATGAAAAGTAAGCTATAGTGAGTATCTGGAGCCAACATGACTTGGGTTGGAGTCCTGGCTCACTTCCTTACCAGGCCTGAGAGTTTAGGCATGTTGCTCAGGTCTTCTGTGCTGCAATTATACCCATGGTAAAATGTGATAATGCCACCTCCTCCCTGGTGGAAGTATTATGAGGGTTAGGTGAAACTTTCCTGTGTGATTAAGTGGGTTTTAATATGTACATGAAATCATGCTGGTGCATGTCTGTGATCTTTCCAGGCTCCCCAAGCACTCGCTATAAAGCTCCAGCTTCCAGTCAGACCCTCCAGTTGTGTGTTAGCCAGCCCAACCCCCACCCTAGCTCCCTGGCTCTGCCTTCCCCCCTCCTGAGCTGGATTCCCAGACTCCGCTGTGGCTCAGGCTGTCAAATGCAGTCAGTCCACAGGATGCATCTTCTGAGCAGCATTATCTGGCCACCTTGTTTAAGCAAATCCATGTTCTCTTTCAATACTTTTATTTCTTTCATATTACTTCTTATATTATTTAGTCATTTTATTTATGGTTGTTTTTTTGCCATCTCCACCAAAGTATAACTTTTGTGAATCCAGAGGTAAGACTATTGTGTTTGTTGCTGGGTTAGTGGTGCCTGGTCTAGCAGCAGGCATCTCATAAGGGACCATTAATCTTTACCTAGTGAGAAGAATGAATAGGCTCTAGGCCCACCTTGACTTCCAGTGGGTGGCCAAGTAGAAGCCAGAATCGAAACGCTGTAGGATATGTCAGCCAACGTAGCAACCCAAACTAGCTCCTTAATCTGCTCTGTGGTCCCATAAAGCAAACATTGAAAGTCCTAATGTTAGGCGGAGGGGTCTGCATTCCCTGGGAGTCCACTGAATGTCAAAGAAGCTGCCCGAAGCCGGGGGACTTTGTTTGGGCCAAGGTGCCCCAAACCCAGCTCTCCAGCAAGGTCCCTTTGCTCAACTACATCTCCACAGGGGCCTGGGGACTCGGAGCCACCCAGAGCAGCCCCCTGTGCTTGCAAGGGCCGTCAGTGAAAGGAAACTGCGACTGGTCCACCAGGACCTCTGCAAGCGCGCAAGCCCTTGCTCCACATTTAGATGGCCCCAAATGGTGACCGAATCAGCTGTTTCCCAGGACTCTGTCTCATGTGCCCAGCCAGTGTGTACCAAGGGTGTTAAGAAAAGGGGAAGGAGCCACAGCCAGCAAGCCACGTACTCTGTGGCAGGGCTTCTACAGGCGAAGGTTTTGGTGGGCCGCTTGCCAAATGGTACTAGGTAGTCCGAAACTCTTGGGTGCAGCCAGCAAAGCGCGGCTGATGATGGTGAAGGAAAGCGGCTGCGTTTAGTGAGGGTCATGAACAGACACTTGGCGGTGACAGAAAGTGGGGTGACAGAAAGGCCCGCCGCATGCTGAGCAGCTGGATCAAGCTTCCGGACCCCAGAGTGAGAGGACATAGAGAGACCGGGTGCTTCTGGGACTCAGACGCTGGCCTTCTTGCCCAGCGCAACCTCTCCTGTAAGTGGATGAAAAAAAATGTCCTCAATTCTGATAGATAAGGGCACTGAGGGCTTCTGCACGCAGAAGGAAGGGCTGGTCGGTGTCAGCGTCGTCCCTCACGCTGCCACAACCTCCGAGGGTGCGCAGGCGCCTGCTTCAGCATCTACGGCAGTCCCTGTTCTCTTCCTGGGCCACGCACCTCACCACCTTCTTACGAAAACATTAAGATTACAGCATTATTATTATTATTATTACTACTGAGAGGACAACTGTGCAGTGTTCGGGTTACACTTGGAGGCGTGAGGGAACGTTGAGCCTCCGCGTTCCCCCTCTGTGGCTCCAGTTCAGCCAGTTCCTCAAGGACTGAACCAGATGCTTCTTCTCTCTTTATTCCTCAGCAATAGTCTACCTTCCTTCCCCTGTAGCGCTTCATCCCCTCATTCAATAAATGCTGGGTGCAGACAAATGTCTCTGCTCCCATTGAGTTTCTAGTCCAGCACGGGGGTTGAAATGTGTTTAGAGACACACTGTGTCAGCTGGTGAGATGCATCACAGAGAAAATGAGGTAGGCAAGGCTCATGGCGAGGTGCACGGCAGGCATGGTGCCTCACGGAGGAGTGGGCATTGGACGGAAACCGCGCAGAAAGGTCAGCTACAGGAGGGATGCAGGGGAGTAGAGGTCAAGAGGCACCACTGAATCACCCTTCCTTGTTGATTCCTTCTGCCTTCCACTCTAAAGTAGCTTAGTCAATTAATAAGAAATTACTTTGGACTGGGAAACTTAGTAACCATAGAACTTATTTCTTACAGTTCTGGAATCCAAGACTAGGGTGGCAGAGAGTCGGTGCCCAGTGAGAGACTGCATGCTGCTCCTGCTGTGCCTTCCTTGCATGCTGTCAGCACAGGATGCCTGAGTAGCTCCCAGGGCCTCTGCGAGAAGAGCACCAGCCCCATGGTGAGGGCTCTGTCCTCACAACCCGAGCACCTCTGAAGGGTCGCACATCTTAGTGCTATTGCTCTGGTGATTGGGCTGTAAAATACGAATGCCAAGGGACACAAATATTCAGACTGTTGCAGCCAGTGTGTCTGGAAAACAGACAGTTACAGAGCATCTAGGAGGAGAGATGGCATGCGGTCCTGCAGCTCCTTAAGATTTTGACTTTTATGCAAGAGTGAGATTCAAAGCCACTGGAAGGATCTGTGCAGACAGAGCATCATCTGGGTGATGTTCCTGAAGGATTTCTCTGGCTGCCGGCTTGCAAGTAGGCTTTAGTGGGTCGAGAAGAGAAATAGGGGCATTGTCAGCAGGCTAAGACTGTGATGATGACATTGCAGGTGACAAGATACAGTTGGATTCTGAAAGTAGGGCTGGGTGGAAATCATGCCCAGCTGTGAGTGGTAAGAGAACAATGCAGAGAGGAAGGAGCAAGCTCTGGAGGTAGAAGAACAGTTCAGCTTTGGAGGTGCTACACTTGAGAAGTCCATAGGATATGCAGGCATAAGTGTAGAGTGCGCAATTGTGCCTGTGACTGCACTGCAGATAGGTAGGCTGGAGACGTAGATTTGGAGGTCATCCCGACACAGGTGGCCTTTAGAGTGGCTCACAGAAGGAATCACCAAGGAATCATGGTTGAGCTGTGCCTCTTTTCTGTTTGCTTCCTACACTGTTCTAGGTGTGACTTTCTTCTCATCTGTTTACCAAGTTAACCTCTGTGAAGGCACTTCTGTGCCTCAGCTCCCATAGGCCCTTGCTCAGAACCTGACTCCAAGTCAGAGCATAAAGAATTTTAGCTTGAGTCAATAAAACAATTTAGCAGTACTCCATGAAATGAGTGTGATTGTAGTTAAAATCATGAGCTCGGTGCCAGAAATTGCCATTGCAATTTCTTGGTACCCTGGAATGGGTACCAAGAAAGGGAGGAGGAAAGGAAAGGAATGGGGTAAAGAAAAGGGGAAGAAAATGCCGTAGAGTTCAGAGTATGTGAAAGTGAGACCTGCTTTGGCTCTATGAAGATTATGTTAATGAAAAAAGAAATGATACATCCTAGATCCGGGATCAGGCACTGGTTGGGTAAAAAAAGGATCACCCAGGAGGGTGTAGCTTAGGACAACAGTTGTCAAATTGAAGCCTGAAGGAAAAAATAGACGTGGCAGAATTCTGGGGTAATGAGTGTGCACCCCAACTCCTTCCTGCCTCTAGAAATGGTTGGGAGATGGGGAGGCAGCACAACATAATTTTATGGATGGTGCTTGGCTTATTTTGCTTACAGTAATGTCCTCCAGGCTTGTCCCTGTTGTCAAGGTTAGGAAATATGTTTGAAAATGTTTAATAACCTGAGCAAAGTATATAAAGTGCTTTGCAGAAGGATGGGCACATAAATACTGAATGGTATTGGTATGAACTTGATCAATGTCTCACAGTGATTCCGAAGTGTGAGCTCAGGAATGTCTCATGACTTTATGTATTAACTTATACAAGTGATTCTCTAACTATTCATTTTATGATGAAATAATGTACTTATGCAGCAAGTTGGACAGAAGCCACCACAAACTCTACCACTGCACTGTTCTAGGTGATTTCAAATTTAAAGTTTCCTTTAGAAGTGATGTTGATTCTTTTCTTGTCCTCTACCTTCCAAGATGTTTTTCTGAATAAAAACAAAGCAAGCACTTTGATCTTTCCTTCATGGTTTTAAAATATCTAGATCACACATTTGCTTAGTATAAACTGAAATTATTATGTATTAGTAATGCCTCAGAAAAACTAGTAGTTATAAACACAAAATTTGAAAATGTTGACAGTTTTGGTTATGGAAATATTTAAAACTTCATTTAATTGAGATATAACATTAGCTTTCTGGTAAAGCTGGTCATAACACTATGTTCAAGTGGTCTTTAACTAGAATTGCAAGCCAGATAGCACAGTGGACTAAAGCGCCTACTTAGGCAGGTACAGGCACCGGGGTTCAATCTCCTGCATACCATGCTGGCCCCACCCCAGGGCACACTGAGACAGCAACTGAGATTGGGTGTGGTGGTGCATGTCTATAATCCTAGTGCTTGGGGGGCTGAAAACAGGAGGATCTCTACGAGTCAAATCTGTGCAACGACACACTGTATATACTATATTAAATACATAAAAACCAAAATGAAACAAAAAAATTAACTAGAATCCCGATTAGCAGAATAGAAGTCAAAGAAGTGTGTGTCTACTATTCTCTTCTTACAGTCATTATCAATGTGAAAATTCAATTATGCCCTTTGCCAGTCCCCTTGCCCACCCTGGTCATGTCTTAATGCTAATTGGGTAATAGCCTTATCCATTTCAACTGACCTATAGTTTTTAAATGAACATTAATAGGAATTCAGTTAGAAATTTAATTAAAAGGTGGCTTTTCTATCTTCTGTGCTAGATAGATTTCTAAGCCCACTAATACTAGAGTCTTCAGCTCATCAAAGATTTGTAAATAAGAGACCTTGTAGAAAGAAGCAAGAAGCCAGCAAGCCCAACATGACTAGGGCCTTGGCTTCAGCTCCTACCCTTCAATTTTTATCCTTGGACTTCTGCAATGATTTCCAGTCCAGCTACCTTGTGTGCTTATTTCTATTTCAGTCCTGACATGCTCTGTCTAGAGGTGTTATAATCATTCTGAGTCCAAGATGCCTCTTTTCTATCAATTATAATACGAAGATACTTAAATGTTTTCTAATCTACTACCCCTAGTCTGTATCATACACTGTCACCTCAAGACATCTGTAAAGCTTGGATACAGTAATGGTTGACACGTTGTGTCAACTTGAGAAGTCTAGAAGCTTAACCAAGTAACTCAGCAATTCCATTCCCTAGGGTGTAGAGAACATGCCTTTACTACTTGTCTTGGTTACTCTTCTCTCGTTGCTGGGACAAATACCTGACACTCAAAATTAGGGACAGAAAGGTTTATTAAGCTTGCATTTGTGGAGGTTTTAGTCCATACAAAGCTGACTCCAAGGCAGACTGACACGTGGCAGAGGACAGCAGTTCATGGTGGTAGAATACAACAAAATAGCAAGAGCAAAAGGGAGGAGTAATAGCAACAATGGCTACAGAGAGCAAGTCTGTCTCCTTCGTGTTGCATTCAGGTTCTCCGCCCCAGGCTGGGTGTGGTACTCACACCCATAATCCCAGCAGCATTTACACCAGTAGCACTCACACCCATAATCCCAGGGGATCATGAGTTGAGCACAAACTGGAAAAGTCCGCCATATGACTGCATGAGAAATCTAGAGGGACAACTAGACACAAACCATAATACTACTCTAGGATGTTCACTGTGTCAACTTAAGAAGTCTGGAAATTTAACTGAGCAGGGGCCAGGGTCCTCACTCTGTGAACCTCTTGAGCCTGTGCAAGAGAAGGGCAGGGAGATGGGTGCTGCTCTCATCTGGGAGGCGGTGTTGCTTACAACAGAAGGGAGGAAGAGTGACTCTTTCTCTCTCTCTTTTTTTTTTTTTTTTGTGGCTCGTGTTCTTTTGCTGTCTTCTGCCACCGTGAAGCGTTGCCCTCTGCCACACCACCTGCTTTGGAGCCAGCTTATTATGGACTGAAATGTCCACACACTGTGAGCTAAATAAACCTTTCCTTCATTAACCTTGGCTGTTGGGCATTTTGTCTCAGCAACAAGAGGAATGTAGCTAAGACAGAAGCTATGCAACAGAGAATGGACTGTGTGAGAGATAAGCCCACGCACTGTGCCGAGAATGCCTGTACAGGTCTATGGTTAGAACCTACAGTCATCCTCCAGATAAGGTGGTGCTCGAAGGAGCCCTCCCAGTCCCTCCCCTTTGCCTCTTCACCATGTCAGTGACTGAGCGCACAACCATCCGTAGTGCCAAAAGGCGACTTTACCCAAGGTCACTTCAGAAGATGGTTCTTCCCTCAAAATAACAGAAGGACATTAAGGGTTATTTTGCTATTGCCAGCATAACTTCGGTTTTGGGCTTGTCCTTTAACACCCAGCAATATTAGCTAAAATGTACACAGAAATGGTAGCAAGACAATCTGAGCCCACTTCTCTCTCTGCAGTGTACAAAGTGTTTGGATTTGTATTCTGGGGAGAGGAGTCAATGTATGAGCATATTCTAGCTATACTGTTGGAAGACATTAACAATTCACTGGGAAGAGACCTCCTTGCTAATATCTTCATATACTCTGTTGCTTTATGTATCATTTTAAGTTGAACATTGAGGAAATGCAGCATTATGACTATAACTTGGCCAATACTTCTATCTAGAGGGCTGGTGCCACTTTTATCTTCAATGAAATTTGTTCCCAGAAAGGCAGGATCACAATTTTTTCTAACAGATTGAGTTGGTGTAGTGTATTCTTGGTTATCAAAAAATATTCTTGTAGCTTTGATTTTGAATGGGTGAATATTTATGATGTGTAGAAAAGCATGACTCCTGCTGTACAAGCTCAGTCTCCCAGAATGCCATATTGTGTGTGTATAAAGGAGCCCGAAGGCGCATCTGCAAGCTGCCATGACTTGTTCTTTGCCTCTTGTGTTGTTGTTTCTGGTAATGCACACATTAGCCTTAAAAAAGTAAAGATTAAAACTCAAAAATATCCAAGCGCTTGTCTACATTTTGATATCTCAAACATATCCTCCCTGCAAATTACACAACTTGTCTTCAGATTGGATCCTCCCTGTTACTGTCAGGGTGAGTCTGAACCCTTTGCCGGGGCCTAAAGGCCAGATGCGACTTATTTTCCAAATCAGGTGTCTTTTGTTTTCAGACCATCCAGTCAGCTTCACTTAAAATCTGAAGGTTCTCAAAAGTTTTATTATTTTTACACCTCTCTGGCTTTACACCTGTTGTTCCACAGAACACTTCTCTCCCTCCCCAGGGAACTGTTCCTATCCCTGGTAAATTAGTAAGTACAGAGTTGCTTGTGCTTCATAGCAGACATGAACATGCTACATGTCCACCAAATCCTGCCCTTTTCCTCCTGAAATCAAACCAGACTGCTTTATCACACTCTGTCTAACTTAGACACGGGCTAGCGACAGTAATGATGGAAGGAATGTGGCCAGACTTTTATCACCTGGTGACCTGATGCTAAAGCCTCCTGTGCTATGAGATTCCTCTGCTCTCATTAGCTCCTCATCTTCTGGCCAGATACAAGGACACAGTGCAGCATGCCAGGGCCCCAGGGGATGACAGAGCCACCAGGTTGGCAGCCTGGTCATTCCCTGGGCCATCTACATGGATGCATCCAGGTGGGACTGTAGCACAGGCAAGGAGCCAGCCTCAACTGTGCTTCCCTGAGGGATGGGTTTGTTATAGCAGTCAGCACAACGATTCATGTATCTCCACTGGTGTTGCCTTTCTTCTTCAGTCCACTCTGGCAAAGTGACCTGTGAACAAAACACTGTGTGTTATGCCCAGAAGGACTTTTGAGGCAAATGGAAAAGAGGAGCAAGATAAAGCTGGGTGAAAGCAGGGAAAGTGGAAGGTGTGGTACCTTTTCTTTTATAATGTAGTCTTGAAAAGCTATTCTGAGCATGTTAAGTTGAGCAGTATGGTGGATTGTGACTGGTGGTTAACTTGTAACAGCCAGCAGAAGTGAACCAGCACGGTGCTGGGTGTAGGCAGGAGGCACCCTGAGGGCTGTTGCCAACATCCTAAAAGAAGAACTGGAGAAGAAGGGGGAGCTGTTGGCTCTCCTGACGTGAATGCGGCTGCTCTCGCCATTGGTGGAGCTCGGACCTTGTCCCTGAGATAGCCACAGTTCACTTTGGGGCGCTCTGGTGCACACTTAGAGCATTGCTTCCTGGCTCCAGTTCAGCAGATCCCTCAGCCTGCTGGCTCAGATCCTCCCCTACCGGCACAGACTTTCTACCTTCCACCACTGACCTTTGGGCCTTCCCAGTGTAGATCTATGAAACAGACCTGCACAAGACATTATTATGGGCTCTAGGTCTTCAGCTGGACTCATCATGGTGTGGTCTAGGCCCTCAGCCTGATTCTTTAGGTTTATAAAGTGTGGTCAAATTTCCTGCACTCTTTTGTAGTCAAGTCTTTGGGTGACTATGATCAAATACCCTTACAAATTGTGTGTCCTGCATTAAATTTTTTCCCCTTGCAATCCCTAGCTACAACAGGTGGGATCAGTACAGCGGGAAGGAGAAGGCAGATGAAGTGTAGGCAGCAGGTGCAGGACAGGAGTGGGGGGAGTGAGGGCCAGCAATGGGGCAGGGACCAGACTGCCGGCGCTAACAGGAGCGCCAGAGCATCAGAGAGAGCAGGAGTGACGTGGGAGGGTGGAGGGATCAGCAGGAGGAAGGCAACCAGCCTAGCAGGCTGGGTGGCCTCGCAGTGCCGGGGGAGGGCTGAGAGCCTCTGTGGGCCTGGGAAATGCTCCCTTTGGCCAGGGCGCGCGCTGTCTGGCGCTTGGGCCTCTGTGGGCAGGTTCCCCTGCCTTCCACGGGCAAGGCCCTTACTGCTGGCCTCTCTGCATGCCCCTAATTTCCTCTGTCGGCCCTCTGGACTTTGGTTCACTGTTACTACTTTTTATGTGAAACCAGAAGCAAAGCTTTAGTTGGTAGCGAGAGCACCAATGTCAGTGGGAGGACAGGGAAAAAAAGGCGGTGGGCGCTGCGAGCAGGTGAATCCGGTCATAAGGATTCGGTCTTTGTTCTGCAAGGGAAGAAGACACCAGGCAGCGACCAGTCACGGTGTCCAGGGCTATGGCCACAGAAGGTTGCTCTCGGCCCCTCCCCAGCAGCGTGGCTGTGATGGAGGAACAGCCTGTCGCCGTGGTGACACAGGCAGCTGTGCTTCGTTCAGGTCACCGTTTACGCATCCACAACAACATACAGGTGTTTGCTGTGAACCAGGTCGCTGGCTTTGCTCCGAGGGCACTAGGGGTCCTGCCACGCTGTACCACAGGGGCGAGCACAAGGCTGTGTACTGTAGCTCATCTGATGGAAACAGTGTGTGGCGGAGCCCAGCGGCAGACGGCGTCGGAGTCTTGAAGGATGAGCCCAGCTACAGAACAGGAATGGAGGTGACTGCGCTGTGGAGCTACTGAAGAACTGAAAACACAACCGAATCAGAGGTGAGATGGGTGCAGTTAGGGTTGGCCGACAGAGGAAGGCAGGCTGGAAGGACTGGAAGCATTGGCAAAGAAGAGCAAACAAGGAGGAGTTTAGCTTGGGAAAAGTATACTCGGCAGAGGCAGGAAGGTTCCGACCCATGGGGGAGGAGTTTAGAGGGAAAGGAGATGGAGCTCTGTCCATGTCGCAGGCTGCCCTGTTCTTGAGTGGAGTTGTAGGAGACACAGAGCCAGAGCCATCAGGTTCCCACTTACAAGGCTTGCATTCACATGCAGGTGTCTCTGATGAGCCTGAGCTCTGACCTTTCACCTTGTCTATTTCTGTCTGATGCAGTTTTAACAGACCACCGGAGCCTGCACAGTCTCCTCCAGGACAGAAGATGTTGTGGAGTCCAGCCACACCCTAGGAGGGGAGCTGGGGCCAAGTACCTCCCAGCCAGGCTCTGTCAGGGCCTTTATGTTTGACTTCCAATAAAACTTGATAACAGTAAGCCATTCCATGGAAACAGATGGCTTGGAGGTGTGTGTGTGTGTGTGTTGCAAATTTTTATGCAATAAGTCATTGCTATTTGGCCCCAAACTGCTACTAAATCTGCCTGAATTTTGCTGTCAAGAGTGTAGTTCTATTTGAAGATGTAGATCTCTTTGTCTTCTGCTATTTGAGAAGTTCCTCATTGTTAAGTATTGAAATAATTAAATACACATCACATTCTCTTCCTACGCTCCAGTAAGGGGGAAATGGCCACTTTGTTCTTCAGTTAGTTTCCAGAGAGAGAGGAATGAAACTGCTCATATTTCCCCCACTCTGGGTTCTAGGATTAGGAACTCCACCAAGAACTGATTCTAGCTGCATAAGTGTTTCTCTGGGTAAACTGCTGCTGTCTGGATTTCCTCAAAGCTTTTCCTCATGAGAAAGTAGCACTGAGAAGTGGATCAATTCAATGGCATCCTGTACCTGATATAGCCAGTCAGCAGGCTTTCAAAAAAGAGGAAAGCTAAAAAAGGGAAAAATGCTTACTTCTATGACAGAGCGAGCTGAGGGTGGCACCTAGATGTCCTTTACTGAAGAACGCCTTGGTCTAAGATAAAGGCTTACTCCTGTGCAAGTTACGGACCATGGTGGTGGGAACATAACATGCTTTATCTAACAGCAAGCCTTTGCAGAGGCCTTGGACTGTACATTGCAACTTTGCCCTATCTTGACATCCTCTTCTTGATCTCTAGCTATTTTACAAAAGTATGAGTTATATCAAACAAATCATTTAGTCAGTGCTTGACTTAAGAACACGTCAATTTCAGCATTATTTCTCACAGGAAATGAAAGTGCTGGATATCTGGGGCTGTGGATGTGTTTCTTGGAGGGAGGGCAGGCAGGCTCAGGAGGAGTCAGCTGGAGTGGAATAGAAGCTCCCAGAGATCCTGCAAGGTCGGGCAGACTGGGAACCCCTGTGCAGGCCTGCAGGAAGAGCTGCAGGAAGTGGGGGCATCTGGGAGATCCCTGTAACTCCAGGACACCAGGCAGGAGAGAGTGTAAATAACCAAACAGAACTGAGGGTTTGGCAGCTGATGCAGACAGAGGCAGGAACGGAGAAGCGCAAACTCGGTGTCAGCTGTTTTCCTGCCTGTCCTGCTCGCACACTGATGCATGTATTTTACACAGTGGAACTCCCGTTGCTTGCTCTGACTAAGCTTTTGCTCCTTTCTGTGTGAAGGTGAAAATGTGATTACAACCGACACTTTTAGGGTTATTTGGATCTTACTTTTTCACCTCCTGTTTTTCTTTCTCTTTTTGAGACAGAGTCTCGCTGTGCAGTTCAGGCTGGCCTTGAGCTCACGTCGTAGCCCAGGCTGGTCTCAAACTCCCAACGATCCCCCTGCCTCAGCCTCCTGAGTGCTGGGATTGGACCTTATCTGGTTTGATCTCCTGTTTAGACGCACAGTTTTCAGTTCCCAGGACAGTTTCTATTTCTATTTTAGCCCTAGCTCTACGAATCAGGTGGAACATGTCCTGGTGGAAAGTAGAAATGAAAGGAACCCCTCAGAACTTGGTAAGAAGCGAAAACACCAAGAAACGATGGTCAGTGAAGTAAGCATGGTGGGCCAGTACTCTCTGGGTAAGGCTCTTAGCAATCTCATTTTGTTTTTGTTTTGTTTTATGGTGAAACATTTCAGTATAGCTCTTTCAATAGCTGGAAGACTAGGTAGAGCAGACCTCAGTATTCACAAAGATCTAAACAACCTGGTGTGGCCCAGCTGAGACGAACAAAATGCTGTGCCAAGTGGTGTAAAAACTCCCCTTCGGAAGTGTGGGAGAGTCACTCTCTGCATCCAACTTCAGGAGGGACCATGCATTTCTCAGGTTAGCCATAAACATGTAGAATATGCTTAGTAATGTCCATAGAAGTATGTCAGAAATAGGCAAACATAATTAGCAAAACTCAAATTGCACAAAAATGAAACTTCTAAAATTCTATCAGGTAAAGACAAGAAAAAGAAATTTTAAAATTTGTGCTAGATGGCAGATAAGAAGACATGAGATCAGAACACATGAAAAGCAGCTGACGTGTGTTTGGGAAGAGCCAAGAGCTGTGATGTGTGTGTCAGAAAATGCTTGAGAGCCAGCAGTTCAAATTTCTATCTAAAAAAGGACAAATGAAATGTAACAAGAGTTGACTGATAGTGGTGGGGAGGGGTGGGGGGTGGGGTATAAGCGCCTGCCTGGAAAGTGCAAGGTCCCGAGTTCAATACCTGGTGCTGTTAAAAAAAAAAAAAAAAAAAAAAAAAAAAAGTTGGCTGAGAGCAATGCAAATAAGATTACGTTAAAAAATATGAAATACTGAGGCTGGGGAGATAGCTCCGAGGCACAAGTGCCTGCTGGGCAAGTGCAAGGTCGTGAGTTCGAACCCTAGTCCCACCAAAAAAAAAAAAAAAAAAAAAAAGAAATACTGAAAATAAATAAATATGAGAATATTCATAAAATAAAAATAAACTAGAAATACTAATCAAGCCCTATCATTCTAATGGGGCTACAAACTTCACCTTGACAAACACAATTCCTTATTAACACAAAAAGTTACCAGAAAAAAAAGTGAAGAATCACTTTTAAAATGCCACTGAGGAGCGATCGACAAATCAGTGTCTAAAAATTCTAAGCTGCTGAGTGGTGAACCGTGCTACAGTGGTGTAGCGTGAGTAAGGGGTACAAGTTATTTCTATGCCTGGAGTCAGTTTCTGAGTGGAGGTAGTGTAGGCAGAGATAGAACAAAGCAACTGAGGAACATTTTTTCAAGAGATAGAACAACTGTTTCTAGACTAGAAGGCTGGCCTGTTTGATTTGAATCTGGAAGCCACCCAAATTACAAAACATGTCGTTGTCTTAGATGGGTATTTTGCGAAGAGACAGTGTCATACCTTGATACAATACATACAGAAGGCTACTGTCCCTGCTCAGAGATCTTGAACTTGTGACCTGATAGCTGTACCGTGTGACTCCTGCTGGCCCTGATATCTTACTAGCCTTCAGTATTATCCAAGGCCTAACCATAAAAGTCAAAGCCCCACAGTTTACAAGCTCCAAAATATATGGAAACGTAGAAGAATTTGTTTTAACTATTGTTTATTTCTTATCTTAAATAATCATGAAAATCACAGAGATCTGAGCCAGCTTCTAAACCTTATAGTTTTACCATAGGACCAAATCATCTCATAATGCATAGTAGTAATAACACTTCTGGGACAAGAATTATGTGCTTGTGTCTTCATTAAGCTCTTTATAAATTTTAATTTAATCATAATACTGATTCTCTGAAGCTTACAACTTAATAAAACTCAAAGCAGTTTTTCAATATTACAGAGGGATTATTGTCGTCATTAATTATTCTTAATTTAATGTTTTTCTTATTCCTTTTCGATTCCTTTCAAATCTGCTCTGAGAGAATGTACTAAGGATCTGTGTTCCTCCCTAATCTTTCAGTTTTCCAAGTAAAAAGATGATTGGAAATTTAAGAAGAGCATTTTTATTTTTTGATTTCGAATGCAATACTGGAAAGTCTAGGATTGTAAGACCAAGATTTATAACCCACGTCAGCAGCTGTACTGAAAAAATGCATTACATTCTCTTGGATGGAAAAGGTTTATTCTGTTTCTTAAAATATTTATCATTGTGCATTTTATCAAAGCAACCATGAAGGGATTTTCTCTTTTTCAGTAGGCCAAATAAAAGCAATACCTTTAAAGAAACAATGTCTTGTTGGAAGCTTAGATTACCACTGTAAATTTCCCTCTTGACATTGTCCCTGGAAACAAAGGGTATCTTTAAAGTCATCTAGTCCTCTTGTGTTCTCCAGAAGTGAGGGCAACACCAGTATCTCCGTTGTTAGGGTTACAACAGTTTCCTCATTCAGCATGACCCCGGCTTCCCATTTCGATAACCCAGGACAGTCGTTCTCATTCCCTTTGGCAGAAGCCCCGCAAGGTTGCTATCAGTAGGCTTTCTCAGATGTTTGCATCCCATCTGGGTTTGCTTGCTTTTTGTATTTACTTATAAAATCACAAGCTGAGGGGCTTGCCAGGTAGCTCAGCTGATTAAAGCATATGCTTCGGCAAAGCCACTCTGGCACTGGGGACTGAGGTTCCATCCTCTTCTCCACATGGAGCGTGAGACCTGCCTTAAGGTAGCCTGAGCCAGCTAAAATAAATAAATAAATAAATAAATAAATAAATAAATAAATAAATGAAATCATGAGCTGGAGGCCGGCTGAAAACGCTCAGCCCCCACGAGATGTGCCTGGGCAGTCCGCTATTTCCCTGTACCCTTACTCCTTGAGCACCTGTCTCTGTGACTGCCCTTGACCCCACGGATGGCCTGTGACTTGAGAAAGAGCAGCATGGCTCTGGGAAGCATGCATTCCTCTGGCCTGACAGCCAGCATCTTCCAGGGAAGACACATCACCCAATTCAATGCACAACCAAGTTTAATGGCTAGAAACCTATCTATTTACAATCCACAGAGCACTGAAACTACTGGAAAATATTTTGAAGATGAGAATTTTTTCTTGTTAAGTGCGCAAGTTTTCCCTCATTCCTATCCAATGGACTCAGAATTTATCTGTTGCAGGAGATTTCAAGACTTTTAGTTATGCGAATTGAAGAGCAAACATTGCATATTTATCTTTCTCTTGGAAACAAGTCAAGTTATGTTTATGGCCCTCCAATGATAACAGATGCTGTAAATACAGCAGTTTGGAGTATTGCCAGGCTCTTATATAAACCTTCAAGGGCCTTTAAAAATTCCTGTAGAAAAGATACATAAGTGGAATTTTCCCTTCGTTTCACATGGCCTCCCGTGGTGCTCAGTTCCAGTACCTGCTGGTGTCTCACCCTCAGTTTCCTTCTGCAGTGAGCCTGAATTCCTTGCACTTTGTAAATATGATAGGATGTGTTGCTGCTGTAGAACGCTGACAGAAGTATGAAGCAAGATACAAAGAAAATTTCAGCAATAAAGTGAAAATTGCTCATGTTATACATATGGAATTTTAAAAACATTAGAAAATTCAGAGTAAAATAGAGCATAAAAGGAAATAAGATCACTTGCTTTCCTCCTGTTTGGCATGGGTCACTAGCATGTTGCTGTACATGTTTCTAGAGTGGTTAGTTGGCATTATAGACATGCTTTAGATCCACATTCTACCAAAAGCTGGACCTCACTGTGGCCAGCCTACCTGCCTTGCTTAGCTTTTCAGTGCAGGAGCTGTGCTTCCACATCACATCTGCAGCTCTGCAGCGCTGCCCGAGGCTCCATCAGGGTCCCTGGTCAGACCCCAGCACATCTCAGGCAGACACCTTTGCCTCATGGAGCCACTTTGGAAGTAAATAGGCTGCTGAAGGTGACCCTCCCACCTTACTCATACTATTGTCTACGATGTTTTCGTAAAGCTTGCTAAGTACTGTGCAGTTTCACTTTGCAAAAGTTCGACTTCATGGAGCACTTTCTATGATTAATATTCCTTTCCCTTCCCAACGCAGACATTCCAAAATAAAGTCTAACTTGTTTCTTTTGTTCTTTTTTCTTCAGGGAAATTTGGGCCCAGGGAAAGCACTTTTAGGGGGATTCCAGGGATCAAATTCAGGCCATTCTAACCATGTTCTAATTGTTTATGTATTAGGGATGCTTAGAAACACAAAGTTTACTGTAAACTGTAAAAGGGTCTAGATTAAGGCTTTTTCTCCACATAAACTGATTCAGAAAGAAAAGCAGTTCAGTTGCAAAAAGAAATAGCAATGAACTAGTGATAACTAGGTACAACTTTTTTTTTTTCTGGGGGGGGAAAGTTGTTTTTGTTTGTTTTGTTTTTCTGGTAAGGCTAAAAGTAGGCACTTTACTTTGTGACAGGTTTTTTCCTCTTTCAAACAGAAAAGCTTTACAAACCTAATATGTTTGCCAAGGGTTGTTCAAGACTTTCCACTTCAAGAGTAATTTGTTTGAGTCCATGCAAGGCACTGGCAATTCATTTCGATAAAGTATACTTATCAGAGACCAAGCTTTGCAGGCAGAGTAGAGGAAACCGTCCCTTTCTCCTCAAGTAATGACACTCAGCTAATAACTGACACTAGTGGGACATGAGGGACAAGAACACATAGGTGAAGGTGTGCAGATCTGTTCTTGATTAGAGAGATCAAAGTTCTTCTACCACCTCCCCCTTGTGACAGCAGCGCGTACCAGCAGCCATCTCTATGGAGTCTCCCCCTAGACATGCATGCAAAACACAAAAAGCTGGGCTTTTGAGAAAATTTTCACTTTTTACTAACCTGAATCAGTAATACAGCAAGGATTTTAATTTCTCCCTTCTCTAAAGAATAGTTTTTTTTTTTTTTGTATTTTAAATTTTTTTATTCTTTTGATACAGGATCTCACTACACAGTTCAGACTCATAGTGATCCCTTTGTCTCAGCCTCCCCAGGACTGGGATTACAGACCTGTTTTGGGGGCTGGGCCAGTACAGCATGCGGTGCCAGTGCCAAACTTGAGACCTCCTGCTTGCCATGCAGGCTCTTAGACCACTAAGCTATCTCACAAGTGTTGTATGTTGTGATCCGGAGCCGAAAGAAATGAGAAGATCCGATGAATGTAGTTTCAGATGTCTTACTGAGATCTGTCTCTCTTGAAGTGAGCCCAGAACTCCAGAAGCATCTCCTTTTTATTTAGGTCATACAATAGAAGAATTACAGGGAAGACAGGGGATGATCACCAATGTCTCAAATAAGGGTGGAGACATCACTCAGGATAAGCCCTTATACCTTTTTAAATCCTAGTTTTCTGAAATCCCTAAGTAACAGCTTACCACCCACCCTAAGCTTTGTTTATTGTTTTTCGCTTCTTTAAGATGCTAGTTTCTTATTGCTGCAGCCCAAGCCCTATTATTCTTTATTAGATTTAAAATTAAAAAAAATATAAAGGGTATATTTAAGATGTAATGAGCAATTCTAGTTTAGGAAGTAGACTCTAGAAAAGAAATGTAAAAACAGAATTAACTATCTATCTTTTGTACTAATTCTGAGCCAGCGAAGTCCATTCAGTCTGTTAAGAATAGTAAAGCAGCTGGGTTATTAGGAAGCTGGAGTAAAAATAAGTATTCAAGAGAGCAACAGCTTTTTAAAATTTAACTAAATCATTTATGTAGATGCTCGCTCCTCAACAAAATGAAATAGACTTTCCCTTCATTAAATATGAGGTACAATTGGATTTTCTTCTGAAGAGCATGGCACGAGAGGGACATCGGCTTTACAGCAAAGCTACAGATGCTACTTCATCTAGGCCAACACGTCAGCTTTTACGGTGACAAGGACATGTTGAGATCATGCCTGGTATGGTATAAAGGGAACGCCTCTTTATCCAAACTCTGAACTCCAACTTGATAATGAAAAAAACCCGATGGACAACTAACAGTGGCGTTCTACAGACTACCCTACCATTGTACGCAGTGCGCAGAGTAGTGTTGGGTGGAAAATCACACTGTGAATTGGACCACATGGCTGGTTGTGGGGGCGACAGAGAGGTGGCGGTGGGCAGGGCTCTTGGGGCCACTCACACAAGTGCTGCTTCCTATGCTGAGAACGGTGTCCTTTCTGTTGATAATGAAAAGAAATCAGAGGTTCTCAAGAAAGGAAGGGACATGACTGAATCTTGCCCTTGAGAGAAGCCTTCTACTGAGAAAGGAGATGGAGGTAGAGAAAGTGCATCTGTGCGTCTTCTGGTTGGACTGAGGGACACGTGACAACATTAAGGCAGCGCTGTGGACATGGGAAGAAAAGGTGGATGCAGGACAAGTTAACCTCCTCTCGTGTTCAGCAGTTACTCAGTGGGTGGGCCCAGAGGACCTGGGGCCACGATGCATAGCCCTAAGTTGGTGCTCTGCCAGAGGCCACATAGATGCCGCCTGTGACTGGGCTGCTGGAGCCCAGGTCTGCCTGCCTCCAGGGAGGGCATCCTGACCCAACTGAGGTGGACATTGGGTGGGACTTGTGACAGCAGCGCGTACCAGCAGCCATCTCTATGGAGTCTCCTCGAAGCCAGAGCCACCCCAAGAGCTGCTGCCCTGGCAGTTGGGTCACTGGCATTTCTCAGATGGAGAGAGGAAGAGCTAGTGGGTGCCGGCTGCTGGACACCTGGCTCCTGCACGACTGGCCACATATTCAATAGCCTCCCTGTCAGCAAGGGAAGAGCCTAAAGCCCAGTCTGTCCCCAGCCTCTTGGAGGCAGTTTAACAGATCCTTGTCTGCTTTTCATGCTATGGCAGTGGTTCTCAACCTTTCTAATGCCGTGACCCTGCAATACAGTTCCTCATGTTGCGGTGACCCCAAACCAAAAAATAATTTCGGTGGCGACTTCAAAACTGTAATTCCAAATAAATAACATTTTCAGATGATTTTAGGCGACCCCTGTGTTTTGGTCATTCGACCTCTGCTGGGGTCTCGACCCACAGATTGAGAACCGCTGCACTATGGGTCAGGCCACAGGTGTAGGTGTGTGGGCTCTGCTTAGAGACGCAGGTGCCCATTGGCCTGACTAGACTGTCATTGGCCTGAGGGCTACCGAGGAAGATGGATGCTAAATAAACTTTTATAACTCTTTCACTGGCATTAAATTGATTTTTGGTTTGAAATTAATGGAGTCAACCAAGAGTTCCCAGACAAATCTTTTCCCCTTTGTTCTCCCTGTCAGTTCTTGGAGCTGCTCATGGAGTGGCGCAGGGCCCAGCCATCTGGGAGGGAGGCTGAGCAGGCAGACAGACGCCCGTTCTGGATTCTTCTTTTTATGTCTGCAGGGCACAGAGAACTGGGCAGCAGCAAGAGCCTTGGAAAAGGAAAGATGTATGCAGATTGTGCATGTTTGCTGAGAAATAGACATGTTGCCACAAGCAGGAGGCACTTTGATACAAATGACAAGGGACAGGAGCAAGAAGACACAAACGAGGCAGGGAACCAAGCCACACCAGACGGTCAGCTGGGTCGGGCTGGGGGCAGCATAGCCCTGCCTCCCAGTCTTTCGAGGGTGAATTGATCAATATCCAGCTATTTGGCAGGGCAGGTTCAACTTCAGGGCCTGCACCCTCACTTTGGGGATCCTCGGGCCTTTTCCCCTCAGTCGGCAGGAAGAGTGAGTCCGGTGATACCCACCCTCGATGCAGATGGCCTGGCACTAGTGTACATTCAGCCACACGTGCTCTTTAGGGGTACTGGTGTCTGTCAGGACACCACAGTTTATGTCCAGGTTGGAAGCAGAGGCATGGCTTCTGCCTCGCTTTGAGGCAGAGCAGACCCCATAGGATTTTGTGGTGCTGGGGATCGCGAGGGTCCCCAGGGGTCACACTGGTTATCTGAGGTCAGGCCTAGCGGCGAGGTGGCAGGCAGGGTGGGCTGGTGGCGAAGAGGCCCTGACCAACCTGCAGTCCGAGCTCATTTTGACTCCAGTTCTTTCTCCTGCGTGTTGGGCAGATTACCTAAGCTTGGTACTTCAAGCGTGTAGTGCGGGTAAGAAGAGCTGCCATCCCTGGCTGATGTTAGGAAGGTTGGATGAACTGCTGCTGCAGGCGCTAAGCCGGCAGGAAGCTCTTTGCTCTAACTGTAGAAGGAGAACTCAGCGTCTGCTGCTCTTTCCACTGAATTTGCACAAGCATTGGCTCTGGTTCCCCCCGCAGGAGAGGGGTGCGGGGTGGGGGAGAAAAGAGTTCAGCAAGCTCGGAACGGTTGTGTCAGGCAGCTGCATACAGTAGCTCAAGCAAAGGCAGGGAGCTTCTGAGTGACATTTCTCCTACTCCCTAAAGGCTTAGTGCTGAAATAATGACATGCATGACAGGTTTTCATTTTCCCCCATTTTCCTGCCTACGTGGTTAATCTAGGCCTCTATCTGCATGCTGCACCTGATGGGGAATACGGGATTCAAACAGTGATGTCAAAAATGTAGTTACCTTTTGCGTACAGGAACCCAGTATGAAAAATCTGCCCAAGGACTGCAGCCCTGGTGCATCAGACACAAAACATAAACAAGATCATTTCACATGGTGGCATTTTTAAGAAGCTGCTTTCTGGCCCCAGTAATTTGAGCTCTCATTATATTTAGACAAATTCAAATAGAAAAAAAAATAAATGGCTATATTGGATAGTAAACATTAAAGTGAAATATCAGGACAACAGATTCTCACCGTTACTAAGTGATTTGGAAGTGATGCTTCCTGCAGGAGGAGCTCACTGCGCTCTCTCCCAGCCTTTTGTCATCCCCAGCGGTGTCTGCTCACGTCTTGCCTCTTAGCTGTTTCCCACAGCAAGATTTAGCCATACATTCAGCCTTCCCGCCTTCCCCCCTTCCTGCCTTCCTAAGAGAACCGGCCAGTGTTCAAACAATGTTACAGACCCGCCTCTGCACACCACCTCCTCTAGCGGCCCAAGTAGCTGGAAATACTAAACATTTCTTCTGAGTACCACGTCGTATGTCAAATCTAGCTCCCAGCATGGACGTTTGTGTGTTTCCAA
This sequence comes from Myocastor coypus, assembly GCA_004027025.1. Classification (NCBI taxonomy): domain Eukaryota; kingdom Metazoa; phylum Chordata; class Mammalia; order Rodentia; family Myocastoridae; genus Myocastor; species Myocastor coypus. The sequence goes on along the minus strand of PVJA010023725.1, from coordinate 8,716 downwards.
ACCTCCAAGTTCTACATTTTATTTTATGCTTACTCCTTACCCATGTCTCTTTGACATCACATAGAAATTTCAGTCTCCACAGGCACTGGATTTGCCTCTAACAGCCCAATCTTTTCCATCCTAGTAAATGACCTCACTGTACTCCCAGGTACAGAAATGCATCCCAGGTACCCTTGATTTTGTCATTAAATTTATATCTACCTCCAAATGCTCAGAAGGCCCTGCGGTTTCTATTTCCAGCATAAAGGTAGTGTGTTCCCAGTTCTTTCCAAATCGCCTCTTGCCAGGCAGTCACTGATGCCCTTTCACACTCTGCTGTGGCCCGTGTGGTCACTCAGTGGGCTCCTTCCACCTCAGGACCTCCTTGGGTTGTGCTTCGGGCTACGACAGGCAGAGGGATCAAGGAGACTTTTTCCTCAACATTTTACTATGCAAACCTTCAAACTTAATGCAAAGTTGAAATAACGTTACAGCAAGCACTTACTGCCTATAACCTAGATTGGTATTAACATCTTGCTTGTATTTACTCTATCACATTTCTACCCATATAGCCCTCTATTTATTCATTAATTTGCCTTCATTGTGTTACATTTTAAAGAAATCACAACAAATACTATATTTCTTCTCAGGTCTCTGCCTTGCATATGATTAACTGGAATTCAATAATTTGTATAGCCTTTTATTTTAATGCAAAATTTAAACCTTAAATTTTTATTTGCCAAGAATGGGAATCATATAACTCTTACTGAGGAAGATTACCAGCACTTCAAAATGTTCCCTTACACCCTTCCCAGACAAGCTTAGTCTTTATTCCCAGCAGTGTTCTAAGTTTTTCCACTGTGAGTTAACTTCTCCTGTTACACAATGTATGCAAATGGAGCATAGAAAGTACTGCTGCATGTATCTGTAAATTCATTCCTCTTGACTGCAGAGAGACAGTCCACTATGTGCCTTGCTTATTGTTCTTTCAGTGATGGACATGGGGGCTGGTTCCAGTTTGGGACCGTTATAAATAAATCTGCTATGAACATTACTACATGGGCCTATTTACAGATGTTTCACTTGTTTCTAGTAAATGCCTACAAGTAGCTTTGCTGAGTAGGTGCATGTTTACTTTTAAAAGACAATGATCTTCCAAAATGTGCTTTATTTACAATTTTCCAAAACATACTACAAACACAGGCTCTAAAGATCAGTCTCTGTCTGTCTGTCTGTCTGTCTATCATCTATCTATCTACCTATCTAGTGATTATCTATCCTATCATCTATCTGTCTGTCTATCTATCTATCTATCTATCTATCTATCTATCTATCTATCATCTATCTATCTCACACTGTTCCTCTGGGCATCCTTCATGTCTCAACCCACATCTCAGATTGCTCTAGTTCAGCCTAATCTTTAATGAACTAAGTGCCACCCCAAGTTGCTTGCACCCCTATTATTAACCAGTCAATTATGGCCCCATTACTCTTGCATGGCTGACTCATAGTTCAGACATCATCTACAGAGAATGTTGAAGCTTAGAGAGGTCAAATTACTTGAGCAATGTCACACAGCTTATGGAACCAACAAGAAAATTCATGCACATGCCATCTAACCATAAAACCCTATCCCTGGCTATCTTAAAACACAAGTTTCCTTTCAGTGCATACTCTGTTGTGTGATTGAATTTTTGTCTTTTCTCCCCTAACCGTCCTACGTTGCCTTCCCTTTTCTCCACTTTGCTTTCCTTAGTTTCTGAACCCATACCTATCAAGGTTACCAGTGACCACCTAACTGATAAATTGAGTGAAACATTTTTCAGATAGCACATGACTACCTCTCTGCTACATTTGAGACTAGGATATTTCCTTTATGTGTTATATTTGGTTGAGCTAAGCTTATATTCTCACGGTTCTATGTCCTTTCAGTTTTGGAATCTGTGACAAGCTGGGCTGCCAATTTGACTGACTTCAGAGCTGCACTGGGGATCAGTGAGGCCACTTCCGCTGGGTCCTGAAAGTGTGACCTGAGGCTGTGTATCTGCTCCCTACACCCTTTCTGCTTGGCTGTTTCCCCACTCTCCCAGCCAACAGAACAGCAGCATTTCTCCACCAGCACTTAGGGAATTCCTGTCTTGTGGCTTGCCAACCGTGAACTGGATTCTGAAGCTGTGAGCACGTGGTGCTCTATTCCCATAAGTCATAGCGGCCAAGTATCTTCCCCGGTAATGGGAAAGCTGACAGTGAAGTCTTCTTCTCCATTCAACCCCTCAGACACTGGTGTGGCTGGCTTCTTGCCCCAGTTTTGTTGTTGCTGTGCAATACACACTGTCTCTGAGAGATCACCTTTGTCTGCAGCTTCAATCACCACCTACTTGCCACCTGTTTCTTTAGCTTAATACGTATTAAGTCTCACTCCTTGTACATCCCAAGGGCACTGTACCAATCTCTGAGGGTATTCTTGGGGGAATGAGGTCTCCCCATCCTCAAGCCCTGGTTAGCCACCCTGTCCTTGAATCTGAGTGTGGTCCTGCACCCACTCTTAACCAATGGAATGCCAAGAAAGAGGCTCTGGGTTTCAAGAAGAAGTCATTAGAAGCCCTGCAGCTTCTTCCCTGTCTTCAGGAAATGGACATTTTGTGGATCATTATCTTATAACTCACCTGGTCTGCTGTGAGAAACTCAAGCCACAGAGAGAAGCCACATGCAAGTGGACAAGACTAGTGGGGCTCCTACCTCATGGGCAACATCACCTGCCATCTATGTGTGTGGCCTGTCCTGGACAATGAGGCCAACTTGGCCTTCGTATGACTATAGCCTGGCTGACACAGAAGAGAAACTATTCAAAAGGTTCTAAGCAAGAACTGTCCAGTTGGCCTGGCCAAATCCCAGAGCTATGCGCAGTTATCATAGGATGGTTCCAACGAGCTGAGTTTTGGAGCGATCTATTGTGTAGCAATGGTAACTAAGATGGGCACATCAGATATCATATTTCCAAACTAAATGCATGGTCTTCCTTCTAAATCAATTCTTCCTTGTACATGTCCTATTTTTGTTAGTGAGAGACACAGCCATATACCCCAACTTAGAGAAGGAATCACCTTTCCCTTTGTCTTCTGCATCAACTTCTGAGCAGTCATCTTTCCCAGCTCCCTATCTTCGACCACCTAGAGAGCCCTTAGAGTCTCCTGGCTCTTGGTTTTGCTCATACCTGCCCAGCCAGACCCTACCACCCCTGTGGATGTGATAAGGGTGACATGGGATCAAAACTAGATGTGAGCCGGGTGTGGTGGCTCACGCCTGTAATCCCAGCACTCGGGAGGCTGAGGCAGGAGGATTGGTGTGAGTTCGAGACCAGCCTGGGCTACAAAAGTGAGCTCAAGGCCAGCCTGAACTGCATAGCGAGACCCTGTCTCAAAAAGACAAAAACAAACAAACAAACAAACAAACAAAAACAAAACTAGATGTGAGTTTACACGAGTTGAGTTGCATCCACAGTTCTTTGCATTTTACTTTTGTAAAATGAACTCTATGTTTCCTGGGCTGGCCCCCAATTTATGACCCAGTTGCTTCAGTCTCCTGAGTCAGTAGGATTGTGGGCACAAACCACTATTCCTAGTTGACTTGTCATTCAAATACACTCCACAAAAAGATGTGCTAGAAATCTAAATGCCACTATAATGGAATTAAGAATGGCTAGGAGATCAGGAGGCTACAAGAATTGCTCTCATGAGTGCTTGAAGGCACTGACTACTGGTGTGGGCTGGTTGTCATGGCAGTGGCTTCCTCACCAAAGAGTGAGTTCATATCCTGTTTGTCCTCTCTCTTGCTCTGTCTTGGCCCTTGTGCCATGGGGTGATGGGATAAGAAAGCCCTTGTAGGCAGATGTCAGCTTACTTTGGAAATTTAGACTCTAGAAGAAACATGTTTCTGCTCTTCACAAGTTATTAACTCTGGTTTTGTCACAGCAGTACAGAATGGCGATTTCTCAGTGGTACAGGCACATCAGGGTCATCACCTCCTGGTACCACCAAGCCCACCCTCTACTCATTGTAAATGACCTCCTAAAGTACAGAGCTTCTCTGAGTATAAATGCTTTCATGGGGGATATATCTGAGATGACTTAAGTAAACGAATGCACCTGTGAACAAAGAGGACACACTGTGTTTACATATTGTGTTATTTCTCTTGTATGAGACACTGAAAGTGTACATAAGGGCCACAATGCATGATAACTATTGGGAAGTAGAAAGAAAATGTTCAAATAGGAAGAGGAACAAGAGGGGGAGGTAACAGAAGGGAAAAGAAAACAGGAATACAGGAAAGAGATGGAAACAAAGCTTTCGTAGATAAGGAAGAGAAGAAAGTTTGAAATGAGGGTGGGAAAAGGGGAAAAAAGAAGAGCCCAGATGCAGTATGCACGGGTACAAATGCCGTCTGGTGAATTTGATCATTATGTGTATCAACACCATTAAGTTTTTAAAAATGCGTTCATAGCTTCCAGTTGCTCTCGGGGTTGAGAGCAATTTGAGAGACAACTCTCTTTACGATCTCCCTCGTTGTCTCTCCAGGCTCCTTTCTCTCTGTTCTCCACGGTGACGGCTGCTGTCCTTGCTTCCAGGCCCGTGTCCCCTGAAGCCTGTCCTCTGGCTTACCTGCCAACCTTTGTGTGCTCTTGGTGTGCACTGTCTTGGAGGTCAAGGCCTCTGTGTCTTGCTTTGCTGTGTGTGGCTTTGTCACTTTCTAGCTGCCTGACTTCGACCTGCTTCACTACTTCCTCACGTGTCAATTCCCACAGTGGAGTCACGGCAGGCATCAGCTCGGATGGGGCCTGAGTAACTGACCTGGGCTGCAGCATTGAGCAGCTGGAAACCCCACCTGTGCCTAGCCTGCAGAGCGCACTGGCCTCTGCTGGCTGTCACCTTCACTTCCCTAGAACTCTGTCTCTCCTGCCTGCTCCTCACTTTCCCTGCTCCTTCTCTGCTTCCCTGAGTGTCTGCAAGCCCTGGCTCCACTGCTCAGCTCTCAGCTCTCAGGAGGTGATCTATGATGGCTCTCACAGCATTCGTCGCTACCCGGCCCTGGGTCTTTGTGCATTCTTTGTTAGTGTATGTACCACTCTAGACTTCAAGGCAGAAAAACTGGAGCTGAGTCCTGCTGGCTGGTGCATGCTGGGCTCAGCGTGTGCATCGTGAGGAGACGATAGGTGGTTATGCGAGGGAATGGGAGGAAACGGCAGCAACGTTTCCAGTTGTCTGGGGGAGGTGAGAAGCAAGGCAAAGAGAAGGAGGAAGCCAGAGTATCAGAAAGAGCTGCGACAAGGCAGGGCTCAGGCGCGGCGCATGCAGCTCGCTGCCGTCTGTTTCCTCCCCAAAGCCCAGGGTAGTGACAAACTCTGTGAGAGCCGTTATGGATCACCTCCTGAGAGCCAAGAGCCTAGCAGCGGAGCCAGGGCTTGCAGACACTCGGGGAAGCACAAAAGGAGCAGGGAAAGCGAGGAACAGGCGGGAGAGACAGAGTTCTAGGGAAGTGAAGGTGACAGCCAGCGGAGGCCAGTGTGCCCTGCAGGCTAGGCACGGGTGGGGTTTCCAGCTGCTCAATGCTGCAGCCCAGGTCAGTTATGCAGGCCCCTTCCAAGCTGATCCCTGCAGCGATTCCACTGTCTGAACTGACATGTGAGGGAGTAGTGAAGCAGACCGAAGTCAGGCAGCTAGAAAGTGACAAAGCCACACACAGCAAAGTGAGACACAGAGGCCTTGACCTCCAAGACAGTGCACGCCAAGATGCGTGCAGCGGCTCTGTGAGCTCGGCGCTGAGCCACACCCAAATCTGCCTCTGTCTCTGTCCCTGTTTTTCTCTCTCTGCCTCTGTTTGGTTGTCTGTCTGCCTCCCTCTGTTTTCATTATTTCATTTCTTTTTCTACTTATATTGACAAAAGGTCTCACTAAGTTGCCCAGCGTGGTTTCAGAGTGGTGACCCTTCTGCCTCAGCCTCCCCAAGCGTTGGGATCAGAGGCGTGCACACCACACCTGGCCTGTCAGAGCAACTTGTCCCATGCCAGAGCCCCTCTCGGGTCAGGAAAAGTTGAACCAGCAGTCTCTGTGTGAGGTGCTTGGGGCCTGGTAGTGTTTGTGGCTCTTACTCTCTTCAAAAGTAGTGATAAGCCTTCTTTCGGGCCCTCAAAGAAGGCATTAGCCTTTTGTGAAGATGATAAGAGTTCATAGGATAAAGAAAACTTCTAGTAATGAGTCCTATGTTTAAAACACTGTAGTATACCTTCTGCTAAGTTCTTTGCTTGAATGCTGAGCCTGTCCTCACTCGGTTTCCAATGAATGTTCACTGAGAAAGCATTGTGTGCCTGGCTCATTGGAGCAGCAGCTAGGACTTCATGGCAAATTCTCCTCCAGTGGTGCTCAGCTCTGAGCAGGGCTGCATGCACATATGCGGTTACTTCCCACAGTGTGGCCAGCGTTATGGTGTGACCAATGGGTGGGACCCTGGAATTGGGCTTCTTTCTCTCTCTGCAGCTCGCTAGCTAGCCATTTACTAGCCAGAAGCCTTCAGATATCATCCTGAATCAACAGAATCAGCTTGCTTGGGTCAGAGGGCCAGCCATCCCTTGGACTACCAAAAGATGGTTAGGTGAGGATCTTTGTGAGCAACCACTTTGAGTTGAAATTTAAGAAAGTGATTTGCTAAAAACCCTTATTGGATCACTACTACTGTTTTTGAGAATTTTGGGAGTTCCAGCATGGCTGCTACTCCTTCCTGTAATAATTTCTTTAGCTCTAGAGATGCCGGGGTGCACCAAATGCTGCCCTGGGTTCTGAGAATCACACTGACCTGTAGCCCTGCCTGGAAGGCAGTCGCAGCTTGAGTGGGAATGCAGAGAATGATGCAGGCAGATATGTTAATCACTACAAACAGGAAAGCAACTCAGGCCTGAGTGCCCTGGGCTCCAGGCATAGCCTTGGCCAAGTGTTGGGTGACACTGCCTCCAGGTAGAATGGGGAAGAGCATGTCAAGGCCCAAGGAATTTGGGGAGGTTTCCTGACTTCTCTTTTCTATCTTTGAGTTCATACCCATTGTTTCCTCCTCTTTTTCCTTCACCCCTCTGTTATCAGTACAAGTAACATTCATTTTTAATATATCAGCTATGCTTGAGTTCTGGGAACTCCCAGGGAGTACAGTGTCCCCCCCCCCCCCACACACACTTGGATTGTGGTCTCAGTAATTCTTTGTAATTTTTCTATTAGAGTAGCATTTACGACAAGGCCTGACAGTCTCTCCCTCCCCTGTGCCCTTCATCCTGATTGTTCGTAGGCTCTGTGACTACAGCAGTCGCAGGAATCCTGCTCACTAATGCACTGCCTGGCACGCTGTTGCCTTCCATAAAAATGTGTAGAACACATGGGTAAGTGAATTCGTGAGAACCAGCGCTTGACCAAAATTTTGGTGTGCTTGTAACTTAGTGCCAAGACTTCCTGAGTGTTGTAGGGGTCTCCATTTGTGTGGATTTGTAGGCGGCATGTGGTCAGTGTGGTGATACAGTGTTTGGTGAATGTCTGTGTTTATACTCCGACGATAACGCTATCTGCGAAGTGAAAAGAATGGTGCAAGTCATAGCTTCCACTGTGGAGTGGACCTGTTGGCTTCCCCCCGGAAATCCCTGCCTGAGACTGAGTCTTGTATTGAATAGCCTTTTCAAACTATCATTTCCTGGGCTAAGCAGATAGTTCAGACAGAGAAGAGATATGAGTAAGTTAGAATAAGATACACAAGTAGTCCTGGAGATACATACTCTTCAAATTCCTTTGCTACCGAGAATCAGACAAAATCTGTGAAAATAATGGGCAATGTATTCTGGAAATACAGCCATAGAAAGGAGGGTCAATGGCCAACAACGTTTAATCATAAATAAATGAATTTTATTGCAAAGAGGAAAGTAGCTGAAAGTTACAATTAAGTCTTTAAGTGCATTTCACAAAGATTATTGAAATGAATTTCAGCTTAGCTTCCTAAGTCCAGCTTTTGCTCTGTTGCTATGAATATTTGAATAGACAACCTGGGCTGAGCTCTGCTCTCTGCCCTTTGGTCTCTGCCCCAAGACTTTCTCCACACTGGAGGCTGGTAGCTCAGATGGGCGCTCTGCACCTGAGAAGGCCCATCAATCCCCCACTCCAAGGATGAGGGTGGCTCCCGGTGAGTGAAACGAACCTAGGCAGAGAACACAAAGGTGCTGGCACATGTGCGAGGTGACCTTCAGAGACAGCACGTCATTTTTGCATGTTCTGGAGATGGTCCCTTCCTCTGCTGCCCTGGGCTGAAGGACCCATCGAGCAGCCAGCTGTCACACAGCAATGACTCCTTTTTCATTCTCCATCTGTGTTAGCACAGGCTTGCCTATGTGACTCAGGCATTCGCCTTGGGGTGGTCTGCAGCTGCCTCACCATGGAGGTCTCACTGTCCCTGCCTCCTTCCTTCTCTCCCCAGATCCCTTCCTGCCTGAAAAGCTCTACTGCCCCGGCTCACTTCACTCTGTTCAACCAGTTACCTTTCGGTTTTTCAGAAAAGGGAAGCCTTGTGTTGTTTGAGGACTTCATCAGGGCCTGCGCTTGAGGTGGCTATCAAATCTCAGGCCATCCTGTCTGATTCAGGTGTTCAGAAAATAAGCCCAGCTGCTCTGAATTGAACTGGACTCTGTGTGTGTTCCACATTTATTTTATTTTTTTTT
>PVJA010023724.1:0-32630 GCA_004027025.1 Myocastor coypus | reverse complement strand
TTTTTTTTTTTTTTTTTTTTTTTTTTCCTTTTTGAGACAGGGTCTCACTATGCAGTTCAGGCTGGCCTTGAGCTCAGTTTTGTAGCCCAGGCTGGTCTCGAACTCACACCGATCCACCTGATCCACCTGCCTCAGCCTCCCGAGTGCTGGGATTACAGGCGTGAGCCACCACGCCTGGCTCTATCTAAAAATTACCTAGATATCCAGAAATTATCTGGAATGCATTTAAAATATCAACAGATGGATGGACAGATAGGATAGCTGTAATAAGGACCCGACAAATAGCTCAGCAGACTAAATCACCTGCTCACACAGGGACTAGGGCTTGATCCCTGGCATGCAGTACCAGCCCTGCCCTCTGACTGCACTGAGATGGCTACTGAGACCAGGTACTGTGGTGCACACCTGGGATCCCAGCGCTTGGGAAGCTGCAAACAGGAGGATTACTCTAAGTCCAACCTTCATAGTGAGATCCTATACTAAATACATTTTTTAAAGAAGGTTTGATAGGTGTGATAAAAGTAAGATCTTCATGACACAATCTTGGTGGCAGCCAGGCACAGGGGTACATGCTTAAAATCCTAGCACTGGGAATGCTGAGGCAGGAAGATTGCCACAAGTTTGATACTAGCCTGAGTGTAGTGATAAGAGATAGAAGCTTATTGTCCTGAGGGAACAAGGAACAAAGAACAGAGCCTAAGGAAACCAGCCCCTTGGAATTTCTGCAAGCTAGAGACTGGGTAATAGATTTCCGGAGGTAGGGCCTGTCTGTTCTTTGTTCCTTTACCTGTGAAGTTACCAACAGGGCTGTGTAAACTTAAATAGTTTGGTGAATACCAGGAGCAAGATGGAAATAACAGTTTGCTCACATCAAATTAGTTATGCACATTCCTTAGCCTGTTTGTAGCCCTCAATGAGTGTGAGAAATTCTGGTGGGTCAGCGAAACTAAACTCAGTGAGGTTGTATTAATCTAGTCTTCCTGTGAGAGGTGTGGCGCCCAAAGTGGAGGCATGGAAGACAACCCATAGTAAGTTTAAATTAAATTAAGGGTTGCTGGACTGCTGAAGCAACATATGTTCAGAATAAGTGAGACCAGCGGGGAAACATTCAGAGTAATGGACAGTAAATATGTCCATCTTACCTGGATGTTACTCAAACAAATGGTAATTAAAATGAAACCAAGGAGTTTCGAGGAATTACGTGTTCCTATCTTTTTTTTTTTTTTTAATTTATTTTTTTGGTGGTACCAGGAAATCGAACTCAAGACCTTGCACTTGCCAGGCAAGCATTTATTCCACTGAGCTATCTCCCTGGCCTATGTTTTCTTATAAAGAGGCAGTGCCTAAGGGACAGGCTGCTTTAAACTTGAAACTCTGCAAATAAGTTATAAGAGCTCTAGGCAGGGCTGGTCAACCAGGAGAAGCTAGAGTGTGGTTCCTGCAATTTGATTTCCTTGGCTTTAGAACCACTGCAGTCTGACACTGAGGAATGGGTCACCAGCAAGGAGCAAACTGCTCGGCAGTTCGCGGGCAGTTCGCAGTCCTCGAGCTTTCCCTGCTCCTCAGCCCCAGGAAGCGAGTCCTATAAAGAGTGGCCAAGCCAGGCGTGGTGGCACACGCCTGTAATCCCAGCACTCGGGAGGCTGAGGCAGGAGGATCGGTGCGAGTTCGAGACCAGCCTGGGCTACAAAAGTGAGCTCAAGGCCAGCCTGAACTGCATAGCGAGACCCTGTCTCAAAAAGACAAAAAAAAAAAAAAAGAGTGGCCAAATTGGTGCAATCACTGGATCTTTCAACTCCAACTTCATTGTTTGCTAAAAATCAACCTCTGCCTCCTCCCCCAACTGAGCCCTCTGCTACTCCATATGAGGATAAGGGACAGGGACGCAGGCTTTAGTCAAAAATTTAAAAAGAAAAAAAGTAAAAATAAAAACATTCCTTTTTGCTCCGCTCAATTATGTAGTACAGGGCTGCTATGATTCATTAAACCTCCTCACTGATTTCCAGTACGCTAAACACACAGTAAAAGATACAGAAACTGGTACCTTGATTCCAGATGATTCTGAGTTAATACCACTGTGTTCTATGCTGCAGCAGCTTATTAAAACTAGAACTCTGGCTAGGGAAACAGTTCAGCGGTCTAAAGTACCTGCTTAGGCAAACTTAGGTCTGCGGTTCTATCCCCGACACCACATGTTGCGCCAGCCCCACCCCCAGGGCAGGCTGGGCTGGCCAAAACAAACATACATACATACACAAACAAACAGCAAGCAAAAAAAAACTAGAAGTGTCTTTTTTTTTTTTTTTTTTTTTTTTTGTATTTTAGGCAAGGGTCTACAGTGTGTTCAGGGTCTCATTACTAGATCTGATTCATAGTGATTAGCCTGATCACAGTCTCCTAAGAGCTGGGATTACAGGCACACATCACCACGCTCAGTCTCAATGCCATCTCAGCAGGCCCAGGGATCAAACCTGGCCCCTGCACCTACTTGCAGGCACTTTAATCCACTGAGTTATGTGGCCAGCCCTTAGTCATAATAATTTTCTAGCTAAAACTTATGTGACATGTATCCTGTGTATGTGCCATTACATTTAGAGATGCCAAAACAAACTAAAGACTGCATCATCTGCTATGACTGTTGTGCTACACTACCATGTATAGCTATTATTGTCAAATGTTCTCCACAAACATATATAAATGTTGTCCATTAACGTTCTATAGAGATTTAACTGCTCAAATGTCCATGGTTGGTAAGAAATAACAGTTCTCTGGTTACATTTTTATATTTCAGGGTACTTGATACTCAGATAGTATTCTAATAATCAAGTGTATCACTCCAAACTAAGGATACTAATGTAGAATCAAATTCTCAAAAAACAAAAAAAGACAATTGTTATTAATTCCTGTTTTACACCCTGTCTGTTCTGACATGCGTGCCAAGTTTAAAACACAAGCCTGGACCCTTAAAACAACAGAAAAACTTACTTAATGTAACTTTCCGTGTCTTCAATAATAGAAACCAAAATTAACTATACATGGTGACAACTTTTGGCTGCAACACTCAAGACTCCCATCAAAGCAAGACCTTAACAAGGTAATGCTGACTAGTGAGGCCAGGAACACCCTGTAGACCCTTCCCTAAAAGAAAAAAAAAAGGTAACCCTAACGCTAAACAACTCTGCCAACCAAGCCCTTCCTAAATGGTTTCATGTGCAACAAGAAAACAATACAAAACATAAGGCTACCCCAACCTGCAGCCATCACTGAGACATATACCAGCTTGAGGGTCACTACAAATGTGACTGCACTGTCTACCAAAAAGCAGGTAAGTCATCCAATTCCCTGCCCCTTCACTACAGCCAGGTCCATCAATACTTGACCTGCTTGGTCTTGCTGCTAAAGAGCAACAACAGAGCTTGGGTTCCACAGCCCACATCAAAATACCTTTGTCACAGTCCCAAGGCTCACTAGACATCTCAGGTAAAAAAATTCTTTTCTTGCTGACACAGAGACCACATACAATGTTCTTCCTGAGTTCTAAAGTTGTTATATTAGCTCTACAGTCTCCACAGTGGGTACTGATAGCCAACCTCCCTTTCAGACAGGCCCATTCCCTGTTGCCTACAAACACTGTTTTGTGGTTGGTTTTTTTTAAAGAATTTTTTTTTTTTTCTTTTTTCTTGTTTCAGAACCTTTGTTTATTCACTCATTTTTATGGCCGGCTCAGCCCACCCAGAGAGCAGGGCTGGCACAGCATGTGGTGCTAGGGATCAAACCGCAGTCCTTGAAGCCGCCCAAGCTTTCCCAAGCAGGCGCTTTAGACCACTGAGCCATCCCGCCAGGCCCCCAAAACACTGTTCTTCACTCATAATTTCCTTGTAATGGAGAGAGACCTCCTCCAAAAGCTCCACTTCTCTTTCATCTCTCTCTCCCCACAGAACACATCCTACAAACGCAACATCTATACACAGCCAGTTCCTCCCTCTGTCTTCCCTTGTTAACCACATACTGAGATGCTCCCAGTGCCACTTGTGGTGCCACACATGCCACTCATAGACTAGTGTGCCTCACAGATCCCACATTTCCCTACATTCCCCAATACCCAACAGCCCCAAAACATCAACAGAGACTCAAGCCTATGTGCCTTCTTCACCATTCCCTTACACCCAAAATGCCAAGATCTCTTTGTCTTCAGACTGATCCAGACACTCTCCTATCTCAACAGCTCACCTCGACAGTCCTATCTCAGGGGTTCAAAGATAATCCTCACTTTAGCCAAGCCCTCGCTGCTGATCTCAAAGCCCTTGACCTCAAGCCCAGCCTGCTCCTTCAATACACTGATGACCTCTTCCTTTGCTCTCCCTCTCATGCCCTAGCCCTACAACACAAAGCTACTCTTCTCAATTTTCTGTCAAGACAAGAGTTACAGGGTCTCTCCTTCCAAAGCTCAGATAGTCTCACCAAAAGTCAAATATCTAAGACTCCCCTCACTCCTACTACTCATGCGATCACAACCAACTGTAAAGCTCTCCTTTATGACCTTCTGGTGCCCATCAGAAAACAAGTTCTGTCCTTTCTTGGTTTGACTAATTTATTCCACCTCTGGGTTCCCAACTTTACTTCCCTAACTCAGCCACTCTATAAGATATCAAAGGGTTCCCTATTAGAGCCCCTTAATCCCACTGTACCCATACATTCACTTTTCACAAGCTACAGTAGACCCTCCTAAGGGCCCCAGCTGCCTCTTTACCCAACCCAGTTCAACCTTTACCCTACACACCATCTCTCAGGGTCACAACTCGGTGAACATAAAAAGGGACCATCGTTTCAGGCAGTAGCCTGCCTTTCTAAACAACTGAACAACACAGCCCACAGATGGACCCTATGTTTCCATACACTCGTAGCGGCAACCACATTAACACAAAAAACAAAACATTCACTTTAAGAAAACCTATCACAGTCTACTCTCCCCTTCACATTAGTGAACTCATCACACATTAGACAATTCCAGCCCTAATGACTCCTCATATACAGCAAATCCACCTATGTTCATGAAAGATCCTTCTATTACTACTGTCACCTGTTATTCTATACCTCTAATGAGGCCCCTCAATACAGCTGTGTCCAGGTCCTAAGATGATCCCATCTCCCTTTCCTCACACTGATATAAAAACTAAACATAGATACTCCTCTTCAATATAGCCATGATAAAATAACACATTCTGATCATAGACCCCCATCTTGCTTGCCCTCCTGTGTTCTTTAATGATGACATATACTCATAGAATGCTGTCTTTATAAACTTTTTCAAGTTTTCTTCAGTCTCCAATGCAAACCTTCAATAATGATAACCTTCTAGTTCTAGCTGAGACACTTAACACTAACTTCTACATGGGCATAAACTGTCAACCCCCCTCACCCCTAAGACAACACCCCCATTTAACAAAAAACAGTCTAAGAGACATGACATCCCTTTTCATAACAACCAATGGACAAAAACATCCCCTCCAAACTCCACCCTTGGCAAAAGGTCACGAAAGCCTCTGCCTCCCTTTGTCTAATTGAGAGAGACAATTCCTCATCCTTCCCCACATTCTCTTTCATGTCCTCAAAAAAAAATAAATAAATAAATAAATAAAGCCCCTTTGTCTTTCTCCTGTTTCTCTGCTGCGCCAAAAACTTATCAGTACACAGATGCATACAAAAATGTTTGTTGCTTTCTTGATTCTTGTATTTAGCACAGGATCTGCACGGTCTCACTACACAGATGGAACTCTTAGTGATCCTGTTTTTCAGCCTGCCAAGTGCTGGGCGGGTGACACCATACCCAGTCTCAATTGCCCCAAGTACAGCCCAGGGGCAGGGCCCACACTGCAGGCCAGAGATCAAACCCCCAAACCATGTTTCCCTAGGCAGCCACTTTAATCCACTGAGCTATATGGTCAGCTCTTGCAGTAGTTTTTTTTTTAATTTAATTTTATTTTTTTAAACCTTATTTATTTGTGTTATAGCTGGCTCAACCTGCCCTGGGGGTGGGGCTGGTGCAGCATGTGGTGCCATGAATCGAACTGCCATCCTTGTGACTGCCTAAGCTTGCCTAAGCAGGCAGGTGCTTTAGACTGTTGAGCCATCTCACCACTCCTGGAGTAGTTTTAAAATTGAGGCCTAAACAGGACAAGGACACAGCAAAGGCACAGTATACAGAGTTTAAACCTAGGTTTGATCAATTAGATAAAAAAGGAAAAAAATAAAATAAAAGTCCTTTTGTGGGGCTGGTGGGATGGCTCAGCATTCTAAAACGCCTGCTTAGGAAAGCTCAGGGGGGCCTAGCAGGATGGCTCAGTGCTCTAAAGTGCCTGCTTGGGGAAGCTTGGGCGGCTTCAGGGACCACGGTTCAATCCCTGGCACCACATGCTGCGCCTGCCCTGCCCTCGGGGTGGGCTGAGCCGGCCATAAAAATGAGTGAATAAACAAAGGTTCTGAAACAAGAATAAAAATAATAAATAAAATTTAAAAAAAAGAAAAAAAGAAAGAAAGAAAGAAAGCTCAGGCTGTCGCAGGGACCACAGTTTGATCCTGAGCACTGCATGCTGCGCCAGCCCTGTCCCCATGGCAGGCTGAGCCAGCCATAATTTAATAAATAAATAAAAATAATAAATGGTGGTTCCTTTAAAAAAAAAAAAAGTCCTTTTAAATTACAAACAGGGGCCCGGCGGGATGGCTCAGTGGTCTAAAGCGCCTGCTTGGGGAAGCTTGGGCGGCTTCAGGGACTGCGGTTCGATCCCCGGCACCACATGCTGCGCCAGCCCTGCCCTCGGGGCGGGCTGAGCCAGCCATAAAAATGAGCGAATAAACAAAGGTTCTAAAACAAGAATAAAAATAATAAATAAATTTTTTAAAAAAAATAAATTACAAACAGTTGGTTCCAAGCAATGGGACACACTAGGGGAAGGCCCCGTGCTCCTATCCACTCCCACTCTAGACTGCCTGGCTGGGATTTCCCAGCTGCTTATGTATCTGCATGACAGGTTCAGCCAGAGCCCTGTGTTCCTGGAGCTAAGTCGGAGGGTCATGGCTGTGACATGCTGTGACTTTATCATTTAACTGTGTACATGGCTGGCTTCTCCAGTTCATAAGGCTCAAGAAAATGATGTAGGCAGCTAAATTACATAAAAATGTTATAGGCACAGGGCTAGGGAGATAGCTCCATGTCACAAGTGCCTGTGTGGCAAGTGCAAGGTCCTCAGTTCGAACCCTAGTCCTGCCAAAACAAAAAAATACATATTATAGGCAGTCCAGACAGGGCCGGGCCCTCAAGGAGACAGCACGAAAGACAAGATGCCTTGCAACTGTGAGAGACGGATGCTCTGCTGTGAGCTAGACCTAGAGACCAAAGGTGGAACAAATGCTTCATCCCTAAAGAGCAGCATCTGGGACAGATCATCACCTTGAGGAAGCCAGGAGTCACTAATCCAACCACTAACAGCTGGTTACCAGATAAACTCCTGTTCGGTGTTCATGCCTGCTTGCTAAGTGACTTGCTTCCCCATTTGGTCCAGGATTGAATCAATTTTACCTGTGCAATGGTGCCTTGTAATCTCATTGGTTGGCCCACTTCACACCCACCTAAGTGAGAATCCATGTTCTCCACCTGCATGGTTTTTACATTATAAAAGCCCTGGAAAGAGGCTGCTTCTCAGGGTCCCCCTTGGGTTCCTGGGATTGCAGGTGCGCACCACCATGCCCAGACTCAACTGCCATCTCTGTGAGCACCAGGGGCAGAGCAGGTGGGCAGGTCAGTGATCAAGCCCCACCCTCTGTGACTGCCTACAGGTGGTTTAATCCACTGAGCTATATGGCCTGCCCAGTCACTTGATTTAACATCCCGCTTAAATAATAAAAAATCTAGTAGTAGGGCCCGGCAGAATGGCTCAGTAGTCTAAAGCGCCTGCTTAGGATAGCTTGGGCAGCTGCAGGGACCAGGGTTCGATCTCCAGCACCACATGCTGCGCCAGCCCTGCACTCAGGGCAGGCTGAGCCGGCCATAAAAATAAATAAACAAAAGTTCTGAAACAAGGAAAAAAAATTTTTTTAATTAAAAAAATAAATATAAATAAATAAATAAAATTAAAAAGAAAAAGAAAGCTTAGGCGGCGGTTGCAGGGACCACGGTTCAATCCCTGGCACCACATGCTGTGCCAGCCCTGCCCCTCAGGGCAGGCTGAGCCAGCCATAAAAATAAATAAACAAAAGTTCTGAAACAGGAAATAAAATTTAAAAATTCTTAAAATATAAAAACAGGGGCCTGGCAGGATGGCTCAGTGGTCTAAAGCGCCTGCAGGTGGCTGCAGGGACCACGGTTCGATCCCCGGTACCACATGCTGCACCAGCCATAAAAATGAATGAATGGACAGGCAAAAGTTCTGAAACAAGAAAAAAAAAAAAAGAAAAAGAAAAACAAAAAGCCTAGCCAGGCGTGGTGGTGCACGCCTGTAATCCCAGCACTCGGAAGGCTGAGGCAGGTGTGAGTTTGAGACCAGCCTGTGCTACAAAAGTGAGCTCAAGGCCAGCCCGAACTGCATAACAAGACCCTGCCTCAAAAAGACAAAAGAAAAACAAAAACAAAAATAAAAAGCCTAGTAGTCGTCTCCAAATTAGTGTAAGCCATATCTTCTTCATATTCAGGTCAACTTACGCAACAAAGATATATTGTACCCCAAAATGATCAACCATTCATCAGTTATGTTTTATTTGATAATATTAATTGGCTCCATCTAGATTTCGGGCTAATTTCTCTGGTGTTACTGTCATTATCCTTCAGGTAAGCTAAAACAATTTGCTTTTTTTATTTTTGCAGATAGGTCATGTGAGAAAACATATGGCTTCCTCTTCCAAAATATAAAATACAGGTTTCTTGCCATAAGATCAAAATTCTACTAAAGCAAGATGAGTTAATCCCCGCAACTTCACTTGTCCACATATACTACTAAATTTTTAAACTTTTACAAAAGATTAAGAATGTAACAAAAAAACAAACCAGATAAGAGAAAAAGAGCTAAAAAGGGTTCTTTGGAGAGAACTCCATACTAGACAATGGAAGGGACTCAGTCCACTACTAACCTGAGGCAAAGAGTATGCTCTTGTGTTCTTCCAGAGAATGCTAAATGACTATTTGGGTACCAGAATGTAACTGTCAGGCTGTACCATGAAGCCAGATCTGGAGAAGTTAACAGAGATGAGGCTGGATCCAGCCCAGGGCCTATTCAAGGAACTGAATATAATTTGATATATTTATATATAATATAATTTGATATATTATAAAATCAAATGAAAATCTAAGGTCTAAATAAAATATGTAAAAATAATTGAGCTAAATTATACCAGTATTAGCTGGCGTGGTGACTCACGCCTGTAATCCCAGCACTCGGGAGTCTGAGGCAGGAGGATTGGTGCAAGTTCGAGACCAGCCTGGGCTACAAATGTGAGCTCCAGGCTAGCCTCAACTGCATAGTGAGATGCTGTCTCAAAAAGAAAAAAAAAAAAAAAAAAAAAAAAAAAAAAAATTATATACCAGTATTAAGACAAAAAACACAGAAATTGTCTAATAAGAGATCTCTAATAGTTGACAAATAAAATCTGACTAGTCCAGTTATAATTATAAACTTCTAAAAATTATAATAGCTACTATAATTTAATTTTGCCAAAGATTTACTTGAGTGCACTCAATTTTATAAGGATATTTATGTGTTCTGTATATTTATGTATTTGTGCGTCTCAATAAACAGCTGTTTCTTTTTTCTTCATGATTTGTTCTAAATATAATTTGATGTAGACTTAAAACCATGTTTTTCCTAAATTACCAGACAAAGTAATATCAAAATTGATTTATACACAGTACATCATAAGGCTTAAGCAATTAAACAAAAATCCTCTATAGGGGGCAAAATTATTAGAGTCCAACTGATGAATAAGAGATGTGGCCAACCTTTTTATTCATTAAGGAGGCGCTCCCAATAATCTCAATAATCTCTTAGGAGACACACTTACTAAATTATAGTCACTGGTTAAAAAATAAAGTTTTTCCAAAAAAAATTACCATGGTATTGTAAAATGGCTCTAGGAAGCCAGCCAAATAGCTCAGCAGATGAAAGCCCTGCTTAGGCAGACACAGCTGTGGGCCCCATCCCAACATGGTGGCTCCACCCCTAGGGCAGCTGAGATGGCGACTGAGACTAGGCCCAGTGACACCCGCCTGTAATCCCAGCTCTTTGGGAGGCTGAACACAGGCGGATCACTATGAGTCTGATCCATGTAGTGAGACCCTGTAGACTCTTACTAAAATACAAAAAGGAACCAGGCATGGTGGCACATGCCTGTAATCCCAGCATTTGGGGGACTGAGGCAGAAGGATTAGTGAGAGTTTGAGACAACCTGGGCTACAAAAGTGAGCTCAAGGACAGCCTGAACTGCATACTGAAACCCTGTCTCAAAAAGACACACAAAGGGCCGGTGAGATGGTTCAGCAGTCTAAAGTGCCTGCTTAGGAAAGCTTAGGCAACTGTAAGGACTGTGATTTGATCCCCAGCATCACATGCTGTGCCAGCCCCACTCCCAGGGCAGGCTGAGCCAGCCATAATTTTAAAAAAAGACACACACACACATAAAAAATAAAAAGAAACAAAAAAGGTTTGGCACAAAACCAAATTAAGAAACAAGCCGGGCGTGGTGGCTCGCGCCTGTAATCCCAGCACTTGGGAGGCTGAGGCAGGAGGATTGGTGCGAGTTCAAGACCAGCCTGGGCTACAAAAGTGAGCGCAGGACCAGCCTCAACTGCATAGCGAGACCCTGTCTCAAAAAGACAAAAAAAAAAAAAAAAAAAAAAAAGGAAACAAAAGTTTTCACATGTGTAAGGTAATTCATTATTATTAATCTTGGAGTATATTAAATGTATTTATGATTCCAAATGTACAGATCTTTCAAAATATAAAACAAAGATTGCTTATTGTGATGAGATTTTTTCTCAGATTCAAACTTATGCCTTTAAAAAAAAAAAAAAACTTGTGATGAATATGCCATTTAAGGATGACTAATTAAAATTTTGTATGTATTACAGATGATTGGGTAAAAGTGTTATGTCAAAACAAGAATAATGAAGTATATCACAAAGTGTCATCAGGGGCCAGTCAAATAGCTCAGTGGATTAAAGCACCTGCAAGCAGGCACAAGGGCCAGGGGTGTATCCCCAGGCCTGCCTGATGGCCCTACCCCAGGACATACTGAGATGGCAATTGAGACTGGGCATGGTGGCAGCCCCTTTAATCCCAGTTCTTAGGAGGCTGTAAACAGGAGCCTGATCTAGTACTGAGACCCTGAACACCTTGTGGACTCTTCCCTAAAAACAAAAGAGAAAGGTCATCAGGACTGTCTTACTACAATGTTGTATATGGGTTTTTTGGGGTTTTTTGTTTTTGTTTTTCCTGCAATACTAGGTATTAAACTCAGGACACTGTGCTGGCCAGACCAGTGCGTATTCCTCTGAGCTATCTCCCCAGCCCCCTGTATATGGTTTTGATTTCTAAATTTCTGTGTAAAAATATGTAACTTTTATCTGTTAATGTTCTATAGGAACTTAAATATTAAAATATTCATGGGCAATTATAAAATGAGCTAATAGATGCTTTAAAAAATGATCATTAAGCTGGGCATGGTGACACACACCTGTTATCCCAGTACTTGGGAGGCTGAGGCAGGAGGATTGCTGTGAGTTCGAGACCAGCCTAGGCTACAAAAGTGAACTTAAGGCCAGCCTGAACTGCACAGTGAGACCCTGTCTCAAAAAGACAAAAAAAATCTTTAAATGAAAAGGGAGAAATGGTGTAATACACATAAATACACCTAGATTAATTACACAAAAAGCTATTCAAATTTTTTAAGCTGACTGCAACACATATCTCCTGCCACAGACTGTCACTGAACAAAAATATTGCAGAAGTAATTAAACCTAAAAAAATGAGCAAACACAAATATTTTGATAGAACATGAAAAGCTATATATATAATTTCTTTTTGATAGAAAAATAGTACCAAGTTGTTTCTTGCTGTGGTGGCCTTGTTGTCAGTGCTGGTAAGTGTTAAAGGTAATTTTAGTTACTGGGCTTACATTCCAAATCCACCACTAAATACAGGAGTAGGATGCTACTGTACTTGTATGTGAACAAAAGTTCCCACATTACCTGTGATGCCTAGCGACCAGCAGTGACAGCAAAAAAAAGGAAACAAAATTCCATTCTAGAAGGTTGGAATAGAAGGCTGGCTTATTCATATTGGGAATGGATCTCACTGCTTAAAAGCAAGCACAGGAGTCTGTTTATCTATAGTAAAAAATGCCACTGGGGATAAGGGAGAGAAAAGGTCACTTTTTTCTTTTATAAGGACAAAGCTTAAAAGGTATAGCTGATAGGCCCGGCGGGATGGCTCAGTGGTCTAAAGCGCCTGCTTGGGGAAGCTTGGGCGGCTTCAGGGACCGAGGTTCGATCCCCGGCACCACATGCTGCGCCAGCCCTGCCGTCAGGGCACGGGCTGAGCCAGCCATAAAAATGAGTGAATAAGCAAATAAAGGTTATGAAACAAGAAAAACATAAATAAATAAATAAAATTTAAAAAAAAAGGTATAGCTGATGATGGAATGTTTCCACCATCAGATCTGCCAACCTGCCAGAATACAAATGTTGCTGATTTCAGTGACTGGGTACACTGGGAAGTCTGTACAGGAGAACCAGCCCAGGTATTGGTTAATACTTCCAACAGAAGTGTCATAGATTAGAACCATAAGGTTCAGCCCAGATAGCAGAAGGAAACAAATTAAGACAGAAATGTAATTGCAGTGAAGAGATTTATACTAGCACTAAAAATGCCAATGGTACAACAACATGGCATAACAATGGCTATATATGAAAAAATTTATCTTCCTATACATCAGCGGTTCTCAACCTGTGGGTTGTGACCCCGGCGAACGACCAAAACACAGGGGTTGTCTAAAGCCATTCCAAATCATAACTGTAGCAAAATTACAGTTTTGAAGTAGCCACCAAAATTATTTTTTGGTTTGGGGTCACTGTAACATGAGGAAATGTACTGCAGGGTCATGGCATTAGAAAGGTTGAGAACCAGGACCCAGCAGGATGGCTCAGTGGTCTAAAGCACCTGCTTGGGAAACCTTGGGCAGCTTCAGGGACCACAGTTTGATCCCTGGCACCACATGCTGTGCCAGCCCTGCTCTCGGGGCAGGCTGAGCCGGCCATAAAAATGAGTGAATAAACAAACAAAGGTTCTGAAACAAGAATAAATAAATGAATGAATGAATGAATGAATGAATGAATGATTCTTTTTTAAAAAAAAAAAAAAAGGAAGGTTGAGAACCACTGCTATATGTCTAAAAATTATAAGGAACACCACATCTTTTGCACAGGTATGTGCTCACCTTCCTTACTGGTTGCTTGCAGGACCTAGTTATTGGCATCCCTCTTACTATACCATTACATTTCACAATTGTTCTTTATATACATGTCTAAATTCTTCTATTAGCCTTAACTTTTTCTGGGGATAACATTTATATTAAGGCAAGGACCAGAATTTGGCTTCCTGTACAACTACAAAACCCTTGGCAAGACTCTCCTTCCATGATGATGTTCCAACATTTGCTGGAGGCACTAAAGAAAACAGCAGAAAGAATGATTGAACTCTCTGACAGCCATAATTTTAGAAATAATAGCAGTCACAGCCACAGCTGCTATAGTTGGAGTAACATTGAGCTAAGGTGTACAAACTATTTACTTTATGCAGCAGTGACACAAGGACTCAGAACAATTATGGACTTCAAAGACACATAGATTCAAAACTAAATACTAAGATAAATGATTTAGAACAAGCTGTTGTAATGCTAGGAAATCAAATTGTTAATCTATAGCATCAACTTCATTTAAAATGTGACTGGAACACCTCCTCATTCTGTGTAACTCCAGTTCCATGGAATCAAACCCATTTCCCATGGGAAAATGTAAAAAGGCATTTATTGTATCATGGCAATATTACCTCTGAGATCCTGTCTCTTCAGCAACATATTAATAATACTTTTGCAAAATAAATGTCAGAGTGTCTGATGTTGATCTGTTATAAGACATCTCTAATGGCATATAAAACCTTGATCCTTTCCTTTTCAAGGCTTAGTGGGAGTAATACTTTATATTGTCTCTCTGTTTGTGTCTCTTGCCTCAACTGGCGACAATGAGAACAAGCCATGAGACAACAAGCCATGAATCTATGATCTATACATTCCTTGCTCTGATGCTTCACAAAAATTTAGCACAAAACAGAAATGGGGAAACGTAGTGATATGAGTCAGATTCCTAGAGGTGGCAACCTGTCTGCTCTTCGTTCCTTTACCTGGGAGGTTACCAACTAGTGATATGTAAAATTAGAGTTTGGTGAATGCCAGGGAAACAAGATATAAATTAACAGCTTGTCTACATCAAATTAATTATATACATTCCTTAGCCTGTTTGTAGGCCTCAATAAATATAAGAAGCTTTAGAGGGTCAGGGCTCAGTTAGAGTGAGACTAAGCTCAGTGACACCTCCGAGGCTGTATTAATCCAGTCTTCTCATTGTTTCTGTCAGCTCCAACTGATAACACACAACACCTGGCATATAGTTAAAGGCTAGCCTAAACTGCATAGAGAGCCTGTCTCAAAAAGAAAGACTATACCCTTGGTGATGGGCCAGGAGTATAAAATTCACTCAACCCCTGTGTATGTTTGTAGAATTTCACAGGATGCTAGGAAATGCCCAGTTCTTATCTTAGTACCCCAGGGTTTCTAGCTTCCAAACTAGTTCATGGCTGAAGACTTGGATGTCTTTGCTCTGGCTGACCTTGTCTATCTCATTGCTAACATACAAGAGGCTATTTCCAAGCACACTCAACCTTGGGGAGTGAGGGTGGAGGGGCCTTCATCCTTTCAGGGGTCCTTCATGTGCCAGGGGAAGCTGCCATTTTTATCCTCACAGGCACAGCCCTACTTGGCCTTCTCTACCTCCTGCAGCTGCTCACTTTTCCTAATACAGTCTGGAATCCAGGGCAAAGCCTTAAAGGCAGCCCAGTGATGCGGTCCTCTGCCAGACATGCCACAGGCCAGCCTATCCACACCACAGGAGCAGCCACACCAGGGGCACCCTCACTGCAAGTGGTGTCTGAGTCCTGGATATGGTGGCTTTGTGAAAATACACACACTTGCTTGCCAGCAACCCAAGCCACCATTGTCATGCCCGGCATATACATGCACACAAACACTGAAACTCTCCACCAAGCCCAACCACTAGCGGCATGAATGAGGCATCTTTCCTATGCCTCCTCCTCTACAGACCATAGCACAACAGAACTGTGAACCTCTAGACCAGCAGTTCTCAACCTGTGGGTCGCAACCCCAGCGGGGGTCAAACAACCAAAACACAGGGGTCGCCTAAAGCCATTCCGAATCATAACTGTAGCAAAATTACAGTTTTGAAGTAGCCAACAAAATTATTTTTTGGTTTGGGGTCACCGCAACATGAGGAACTGTACTGTGGGGTCACGGCATTAGAAAGGTTGAGAACCACTGCTCTAGACTATGAAGGGTAGGGCTTCCTTACACAGTTCTAACTAATAAATTAGTAATCAATCCAGTGACAAGCTAATAAATAGTAATCAATCAAGTGACAAGAGAGAACTCAATTAACAGGCTCTAAGAAATAAAGACTTGACCTGGTGGTGATGGCCAGATGCAGGTCTGGACAGAGAGCTGACACCACCACCACCCCTGTGGGTGCAGGAAAGTGGGGAAGGGCAACACTTGCCTCGTGCCGACCTCACCCAGGGGAGAGGCTCAGCTGGGGACTCTGGTTTCAATCTCTACTTTTATGTAGCCTTAGACTTTCTGAGATAAAGTTAAGAAGGACATAATTTGGGCCAAGGGCCGGGAAGATGGCTCAGCAGCATAAGTACCTGTCTGGTAAGCAAGGGCAAGGTCCCAAGTTTGATCCCCAATACCACAAAAATATAATTCAGGCCCAGATATCTTTATCTTTTGCACCTAATCATCTCTTTAACCTGAAGAGTATCAGTATATGGTTGGCCCGTACAGTCATTCTCCACTGAATCCCAAACTTCCCAAGTGCACACACCCACTGTGGCTACCCCACTGTGCTGCTCTGCCCCTAGGACCTGCCTGCTGGGAGTGGTCGGTCAAGCACAGGTGTGCCCTCTTGTGCCTGGCCCTGACACAGCTGTGTTGATGTTCATCACCCACTCTCTAGGCTGCAACACTATGCTGTGCAGTGGCTTCTCCTCCTGTGGACACAGCTGCAGCTGGGGGTGCCACTGCTGGGAACAGTACATAAGCTCAGCTGATGGATCCCTACCACTACTTGCCCACACTACATGGAAGCTGAGTGGAAGCCAGTGTCCTCTGCAGACTCGGGCAGTGTGGAGAAAATGTGGCTTCCGCCTTCCACACCACTCAGTCTTACAGCCCCAATCCTGTGCTCTCCATGGGCATTAGCTGCTTCACAGCTCATGTGCTGCCCAGTGGCCACCACAGAGCTACAGTAAGGGGCCGCAAGCCAGGCTTCATTCTGTTCACCACGGTGGCTACAAGAAACGAGGTACATAGAAGAGCCCGAGCTGTCTCCTGAGGCCAGCAGGTTGGGGTTGGCTTACACAGCATGGACAGCACCTTTACATAGTCTTGGACAAGGGAAAACAGCTCTTTGGGCACCACATTCAGCTCTGGGTCTTGCTGTGCTTTGGACCTGGGAGGTCCCCTCAATGCCTGCACTGCACTCAAATGGCTCCACCCCTACCTGGGCGCTGTCACTGGGGGTCCCAGGGAGGGGTCTTGGTGAGGTCTGTCTGCAGAGGTCCCTTCCTCTTCCTCCCACCTTCTAGCCATCAGTGAGAACTCTACACTCCCTGCTGGGACATGGGGTCTCACATAGGGCCCAATGACCCACACTGAAACCCAAGTTGCCCCTTTCTCATCACCCTGGCAACCTCTAGTGTATTTCAGTGACAGGCACACACTGAGGGCTAGGGTTGTGGGGCCCTGTGGCAGGCACAGTCTCACTGTTAGGGCCCACTGCTGTGCCCATTGCTGCATCACCTGCAGTCCCCCCAGAGCACAGCTCCAATTTCTCTACCTGTTCTTTCTGCTTTACCAGGGCCACATGAGGTACCTGACCACAGTCAGTGCAACACGCAGCTCTGGGGACCAGTGCCTCTGGGCCTCAGCCCACTGCAGGGAGCCATCTCTTCCTCCCTCGCTCTTATCTTCTTAAGGCCATATTCTGTTTGTGCTCACTCTGGATCCCAGCCCCTTGCCCCTTGTCCAACACACAGCTTACATGCACTAGGACTCACTTGGGTACTTACCCTTTTTGTCCTTTCAGTTTACTGGCGTCCTAATATCCAAGTACTTTCAATTTAATACATTTAGGGAATTAAGTTGTTCTTTTTCCATATGTGTTTTTGGTGATGTGTGTGTATATGTGTATGTTTATGTGTGTGTGTGTGTGTATTTTTTTTTTTTTTTTAACTTTATTTATGTTATGGCTGGCGGAATCTGCCCTGGTGCAGCATGTGGTACCAGGGATCAAACCGCAGTCCCTATAGTTGCCTTAGCAGGCACTTTAGACCACTGAGCTATCTCACCAGTCCTTTGGTGCTATATTAATGGTATTCTAAACAGTAACTTGTGAAAACTAAAGTATTTCTGATCTCTTCTTTTTTGTAGTCACGGGATGGAACATAGGTTCTCACGCATGTTAGGCAAGAACTCTTACTACTAAACTATTCCCCAAGCTCAAGATTTTCTAAATCAAGCCAATAAAAGCTGTATAATGACAGGCCTGGTGTTGCACACCCATAATACCAAGTACTAGAGTCTGGGGCAGGAAGATCCCCAGTTGAAACCCAGCCTGGGCCACTTAGTGAGATGTAAAATTCAAAAAGTGCCAAAGCAATAGCTCAGTGGTCCAGCACTTGCATGGCATGCCCCTAAAGTCAAGCTCCAGTGGCAGGGATGGTCTCACTGTGGGAGACCATTACTTAGTTTTTTTGAGACAGGCTCTTGCTATGTACTTCAGGCTGGTCTTTAACTCAATGTATAACCCAAACTGGCTTCACTCACAGCAATGCCCCTGCCTCAGCCTTCCCAAATGCTGAGATTACAGGAGTACACTACCAGATGTGTAATCTCATACTATTTGTATATGTGTGCATGCATTCTGTACAGAGTCTTGCTACACACCTTGGACTTAGTGATCCTCCCATTTTCAGCCTCCCCAGTACTGGGATTACAGACATGTACCACTACACCTGGTTTCAGTGGCTAGCTCAGCAGGCCCCAGGGCACAGCCAGCACAGCATGCAGTACCAGGGATCAAAACTGGGTCCTTGCACTTGTCATACAGGTGCTTGGACTGCTGAGCTATCTTCTCAGCCCCAATCTCATACTTCTAATGGATAAATCAGAGGTATCTGACTCGCCTGCTTACGTGACCTCATGGCAGCTTCTTCTAATGTTTCTGCAGCTTCAAATTTCCCTTGGCGTCGGTAAAGTGCTCCAAGGTTCTTCAAAGTGGTCGTAACAGTTGGGCTGTAAAAAGGTGCATGAGACAAAAGTTATGAAGCATCCTTTTGCTGGCAGTAAAGGACCTAAGTGTCTACCAGGCCCATATCCTGGGGAGTGCAGGCTCTAACTCCCTACGACCTTTGTATTTGGCTTTCCTGCTTTTCTCTCCCACTATGCATTCTGCACTGGTGCCAGCAGCCCATAGGCACAGTGGCTAGGCCACAGTTTGGGACCACATTTGCTCTAGCATGGGAACTAAGAGTATTCTTGAGAGCTTGCACTCAGGCAGCCCAGCACCCCCTAGGGCATAGCAGGCAGCCACTGTCTGCATCCAGGGCCTGGCCCAGCCTGTGTGGGGTGGATGAGGGGATGAGGGCAGGCAGCCCCATCTCATGAGAGGGAGGTGGCATAAACAGGGAAACAAGAGGAGCTGGAATTGAAGAAGTATGGCTCTAAAGGACAGGGAGCTTCCAAGAGACTGAAGATCAATGCCGAGGTCCTATAGCAGTGCTGCAGTATAGGACTTGCAGAGGTACTTTACTTAAACAGGCACTTCAAGTACCAAATAAAGAAGCCACCTTCAGATCTTTGAGACAAGTATTACCAGCAGAGAAAGACACAGACTTCATGTCTTAAGGTAACTGTGCTGGAGCTCTTGGGGGCAAGTGGTGTCTATTCCACATAGAGTTCAGTGAGTTTTTCTCAGATAGGTGAAAGAGGAACTGAGTGATAAAGAAACAAATCATAGCAGCAGAACGGCACCAGGGAGCACACTGCTCAGATGAGGCTGCAGTAGCTGCAGGGCTGGGGTGTGCAGGGAAGCACTATGGCAGGCCACGGTGGGACTCAGGCTCATATGCAGAGCAACTAGGGGCATGGTTGGGGGGGCCCTCCGCACCACCCATGTGGCAGGAACCCTGCTTCAGGGTGGCCTCTCAAGGCCCCACCACAGGCGTGCCCTAAGTTGCTGTGTGGCTGCTTACAGGGCTACTCTCTACATGAGAGATCCCCTCCCCTCAGTCAGAACTCTTCCTGCTGCAGTGCCGATGTGTGTGCAATCCATCTCCACAGACACTAAGCAAATATGGGCCTGTGCAATTGCACACCAAAAAGTCTGCACACCCATCCTTTCTGAGCCATCCCATGGCCCTGTCCCCTGCCCTGGCTTTTGAGTTTTCTGACAGACCTACCTATCCACTTTGCAGGCCTTGTACCAGCCCCCGTACTCTCCAAAGGACGTCCCATCTTTCTGCTTTCCCTAAAGTATAATGGACAATTTCAAATGAGTCATCATCTTGACCCTAGGGCACCAATTTAGAAAATCCCTTACACAGTTACAGACTTACTTTGCACTCTTCTCTTTCTTCGGCATGCATCCAAATGGGCTTATTTTCATCTAGGGAAGAAAACATAACACTATAAATTGAAGACTGAGGCAGTTCCCTGGCCAAGTGCCATCAGCTCTTGGTAACTGCAAGGTCTGAATTTGGCTTTTGTCTTTCTTAGTCATTTCTCTCAGCCTGACAAATCAGACTCATGCAGGAGAACACCAGGGAGGAAGGAAGGAGCCACTGTTCATGGCACTACAGCCTCAAGATGATGGCAGGTGCTTGGCTAGGAGAAGCACCTAAGCTAACCAGCCTGAGGGCCATGCCTATATGGGACTGCTCATGTAACACCCTGAGCACTTAGAATTTGAGCAACTTCACATTCACCCAAAATCTCAGAAACAAAAGTAGAAAGTAGAAAGATGTAAGTCAATATTCCCACTAGACAGCCAAGAGACCAATGCCACGTAGGAAAACAACTGTTTTGTGTGTGACACTAAGGATTAGCACAGAAAACTATTTTTAATTAGAACCCAATTAACTGAGTTTCACAGGCGATCTGGAGCAGGAAGGTGCTAAAAAATCCCAAGGCCAGTGTAATCCATGAGTGTTTCAGAAGCCCTAGGAACTGGCCTGATACTCCACACAGAGCTCTGCAGCTGCTAAGACTGGGAGTGTGCCCTGCAGACGGTACAGCCACAGCTATGTCAGGCAGCCTCCTAATGGTGAGCTATGGGTGTTCTCATCCAGTGGTGAGACTCACTGTTCCACTTAGCAGCACATATACAAAGTGCATTTGGAGACTATGTTTCCAAGTTGGCTTCTAGAGACTCCCTAAAACAATCAACTTCTGCCACAGTTTTATGCTGCATGTCCTCAAAAATGCCCTCAAGGGTGTCCTGGATGCCAGGAAGGAACCCCAGCTCCCACCCCTGCTCACTTCTCCCTGCACCAAATCCTACAGGCATGTGACTCTCGTGAAGTGACCAGCCCTATTGCACATGCAACTCAGTTGTCTAGGAAAATGGCAAAATGCTCTTGAATTTGGCTTCATTAACCTGATAACCTCAGCAGGTGCCCTAGCCCATGAGGGAGCAAAATGAACCCATACACGGAGGGCAACTCTTGGGACTTTTTTTCCTAGTAAT
This sequence comes from Myocastor coypus, assembly GCA_004027025.1. Lineage (NCBI taxonomy): Eukaryota > Metazoa > Chordata > Mammalia > Rodentia > Myocastoridae > Myocastor > Myocastor coypus. The sequence continues at coordinate 11,494 of PVJA010023724.1, read as the reverse complement.
TTAATACTCTGCAAATAAAATGCCTCAGTGAATCAAGACATATATAGGTATGTGAATTAATGAAAACAGACAATTCCTTCCACATGCTAACGTTTCCCACAGAACAGCTACAACTGTCCTCAGTCTGAATGCCCCTGTAACACTTGATAAAGAAAAACAAGCACACAAATATTTTTACTTGAGTAGTTTAAGTTCTGTAGAATATAAACCATGAATTAAACACCCATAATCTTTTAAAGAACACAACAGAGAGACATGACCTTTGCTCTCTTTGAGACAGACAACTCACAGGTGTGGGCCAACGGATGGGTTTGCACTTCTGCCTGGGCACTGTGACTTAGTCACATCTGGAGAAGCCCCAGGATACTGTCCAGAGTATGCTCTAGAGTTGGGGATTCAGGCTGCTCCTGAAGCACACACACATGAGAAAGACACAGCACAAGGAGAAGTATCTCGGGGTCCTCCCTAACAGAGCTAGCAGCAACACCCAGGCACAGGTACACAGGACACACTGTTCTCACCAACAGCAAAGTGAAGAACAAGCAGGCAGGTAAACATCCAACCTGCCCATATCCTCTCTGCCAAGCACCATTGAGGAAACTGTGCCAACTTCTGTCTAGAAAGCTGATGTGGAGATGTGGATCTTGCCTGCCTCCCACTGAAATCCCATGGGAACATGCTATACAACTGCACCTGCCTGGAAGCAGGGATGCACTCCTTACCATCCACAGAACCAAACTCCCGCTCATGTGCTCGAGTAAGAATCTCTTTGTACAGTGTTTCTGCTTGTTTGAATTTTCCTTGTTTCAGATAGCAGGATGCCTTAAAAATAAAATACAGGATTTAGTGTCCATCACACAAATAACACATGCACATTTCTGTGTAGTGAGCACTAGAACACCAGAGAAGCACTAGGTCCTAGCACTGCCTCTGCATACCAGGTTGTTCTTGGTCTTGGCCACATTGGGGTCATCAGGGCCCAATTTTGTCTGGTAGATCTCCAGAGCCCTTTGGTAGTAATATTCCACCTCTTCATACTTGCCCTGGTTCTGGCAGAGTAAGGCCAAGTTATTCAACTGTTTGGCAACGTCAGGGTGATCCTTCCCCAGGACCTGGGAATAAACACCAGGAATTAGGAACACCAACTTATGTTACCATGGTCACTACCTGTCAGAAGGCTCCTTCTAAAACCTAGATAGGACTTACACTCCATAACCCAGCTCAAAGGGCCTCCTCCATGCTGCATAACAACAAAATGAACCAGAATCTCTTCCTCCTCCTCCTCCTGTGTGTGCGTCCAAGTGCATATGTATGTATGTGTGTTACCTTTACACTATGCTACATCTCCAGCCTTTTGTTTTTTGGGTATTTTTAATTTTGAGACAGACTCATTAAGTTGCTGAATTGCCCAGGTAAGATCAAACAACCCAAATCTATCTCATTCATTCTTAGCTGCCCAACCCTACACATTAAAATGCAAGCCCAGCCGGGCGTGGTGGCTCACCCCTGTAATCCCAGCACTCGGGAGGCTGAGGCAGGAGGATCGGTGCGAGTTCGAGACCAGCCTGGGCTACAAAAAGTGAGCGCAAGGCCAGCCTCAACTGCACAGCGAGACCTTGTCTCAAAAAGACAAAAATAAATAAATAAATAAATGCAAGCCCAGAAGCAAAGCACTTTGTCTGCCTCCTCCATCAATGTAAACCCCCATTCATACTGGGACAGTTCCAGAGGGACACAAGGACAGAGAGCTCCACACCTGACCACACCTGTCCTCTTGGGCATGCCCCTTGCAGTGCGGCTCTGAGAAGCACACTGCCTTGTGTGCTCCACTCCACATGTTCTATCTCCCTACCCAGGTAATGCTGGCCTCAGCTCTTGCCAAACTCTGGCCCTCCTCAAGAAGCCAAGGCCCAGCCCACAGCCTGAGAAGTCTGCATCTCTTCTGTCCTGCAGGACACCCTCTGTGGTTACAAGGTCCATCTAGTAGACAGTGCTACTAGATGGACTAAGCAGCAGGCTCTGAACAAACAAAGGAGCAAATATGTCAAAAAGCATCTTACAGTGTCTTTTTCTTTTTTTCAAATAAGGCTTCACTGGGGGCGTGGAGGTTAGCTCAGTTATTTAAGCACCTGCATGGGCAAACCCAGTCAGATGCAGAGGACCACGGTTCAATTCCCAGCTACAGAGGCTGGGGAGATAGCTCAGTAGAATAAGCGCTTATCTAGAAAGTGCAAGGTCCTGAGTTCAATCCCCAGTACTGAAGATAAAAAAAAAAAAATCCCATGTACAAGTGCCTTACCAGACCCACCCTGAATGAAGGTAGCCTAAGCCAGCTTTAAAAAAATCCTTCTCAAATAAGACTTCACGTGCCGGGTGTGGTGGCGCACATTGTAATCCCAGCACTTGGGAGGCTGAGGCAGGAGGATTGGTGTGAGTTTGAGATCAGCCTGGACTACAAAAGTGAGCTCAAGGCCAGCCTGAACTGAGCAGCAACCTTGTCTCAAAAAGACAAAAAAAAACACAACAAATAAGGCTTCACGAACCCAGGCTAATCTCTGATGCCTGGGCTCAGTCATCTTCCTGTTCCAGCCTCCTAAGCAACAGGACTACAGTGTGCCATGTGCCTGCAGGTCATCTGACAGTGCCCATGATCTCTGATGTCTCTGTGCTCGTCCTGACTTTAAATTTACGTATTTATTTATGTTATGGCAGGCTCAGCCTGCCCTGGGGGTGGAGCTCATATAGCATGTGGTGCTGAGCATTGAACCAGGGTCCCTGCGGTTGCTTAAGCTTGCCTAAACTGGTACTTTAGACTGCTATCTCACCAGTCCCTCACCCTGATCTTAGACTCAACCACTTAAATGTGGCCATTTTACTTTTTAAATATCAGACAAGTACTTACCAGGTTTCACAATGAGCTGCTTTCATTTTCTAATTCCTTGCCATAGGCCCAAAAATCAAGTAATCAATCTCTCAGTATCATAAGCCATCAAGAAAAATGCCAAATTAAACTACCGCCCTAAGTCACTTGTGCGCAGGGCCTCATGCCAACTCTGTCACACCTGAACCTCTGTGTCTTCCAGAGCTTTGACACAACAAAGTCACAATGTTTCAACACCTGTCACCAGAAAGGCAACAGTTGCTATTAAAATATCCATGACAATGATGCACCAACATCTCTGACTTAATCTTTAGTTGTGAAAATAATTATTTTTTTTTCTTTTGAGACAGAATCTTACTACTTTAAGTAGTCCAGGCCAGCCTCTAACTCATGGCCACCCTCCTGTCTCAGCCTTCCTAGTGATGGGCTTACAGGTATGCACCACTATGCCTGCTCATTTCTTTACTTTGATAAAGCACATGTGATAAACTTATTTTTAAACACTGACACGCATCTTCCTTACTGACAAACACAAATCCCTGCAAGGCACTGTCCCCAGCAATGTCATGTCCAGAGAACAGCAAGAGCTGTGGACTCCACACCAAGGAACATGCCATCCTGAACATATACTGCCTTAACATGGGTCTTGAGCACTGAGCATACAGACCAACCCAACTTGGTCTGGGGAGCTGTCCACCTTTCAAAATCAGTTGTTTTCAGTTAATGTTTAGCAATGGCATCACAGTGCTCATTGCTTTTCAAAATGCTACCTCTTAGCAACTAAGTCTTCCACGTTTCTTACCTTTTCTCTGATCTCCAGGGCTCTCTTACACAGCGGCTCAGCCTCCTTATACTTCCCACGTTTGCCATACAGGACTGCAAGATTGTTCAGAGTTGCAGCCACCTGCCAACACAGGAGGCCACAGTACCATGAGACTTCCTAAAAGGCAGCTGCATGCCACAGACCCAGTCACCAGCACACACTGAAGCACTTGTCACTGGCTAAGAAGGTGACTTCAGGTCAAAGGACCAGCATAGCTTGCTGCAAAATAAATCTCCAAGAGGGCCAGGGAGATAACTCAGTGGCACAAGGGCCTGCCTGGCAAGTGCAAGGTCCTGAGTTCGATCCCCAGTACCACAAAAAAAAAGACGAAGAAGAAGAAGACGATAAATCCCCAAGCAGAGCTCAACATCAAGTTCTAAAACTAAACAAATCAATATAGACATGATTTTGATTTTTTAAAATTTCCTTGGAAGCAATAGAGCCAATCAAAAGAGATCTCTGAGCATATCAGACCAGATTTTTATAAAAATATAATGCAAATTCCCAAGAAACCAATCTAGAGAGTGGCATGCAGTCTGATTTGGGATCAGAAGGTATGGCTGGTGGTCCATTCGTGGAGTGGCTCTCACAGATCAGGAGTGACTAGCACAATGAGCAGCAGAGCTACGGACCACAGCAGTCTCTGCTCACACAGACAAAGCCCTACCTGTGCCAGCTGGGAGCAGGCAGCTGCCAGGCCCTCCCTGTTAAATTTGACACTGGGATGAGCTGGGCAAAAACATACTGGGAAAAATAAAATGTAAAAGACTGAAAGAGCCAGGTATACAAACCGCAGGATGGTCCTTGCCCAGAGTTTTCTCACGGATGGCCAAGGCATCATTCAGGAGATTAGCTGCATCTTTATATTTGTTCTGGTCCCTGAATTAAGAAACACACAGTGAGTGTGGAGCTGTGAATGACTAACTCCAAGCTGTCTGTCCACTGGCATGCGGGGCTACGCCCCAAGTCTCACACAAGAGAAGTACACACCCTAAAACTAAGCCCAGCCTCCAAAATCTTCAATGGAACTTTGGAGCTACAAAAAACACAGATTAAGGCCCTATTATTAAAAAACAGAGAGAGAGAAAGAGAGAAACAGGGAGAGAATAAGCCCATGTGTGGGAGGAAAGACTGGAAGGAGTTCATCAGGGATGCCACCAAGGTAAGCTAGGGGCCAGCAGGCCAGTACTGCACTTGGCCTCCCACAGAAACCACAGGACAGTGCTGCTGCCAAGCTATGCTGGTTAAGGACACAACCAAGAAACCTGGGGCTTAGATCCGGCAGCACATGGCCCAGATCTGAGTTTGAGTGGCCCTGCTAGCCTCAGCCCAAACCTGGTCCATCAGGAGCCCAGCATGTAGGACTTAACAAGCCCACCAGGAAGTACAGATGTAAAACAAAAATAATTGTAATTCTGTAAGCATTATAATCCTAAGAAAAATGAGCAAGAAAAAAAAATGAGCAAGATACGTGGAAACCATAGTCAGTATGGATGACCAAAAACATGGACTCAAATAAGAATCAAAACACAGGCACCATAAACAAGAGAGACAGACAGACAGACAGACAGACAGACAGACAGACAGACAGACTTGACTTGACTTGACTTGACTTGACTTGATTTGACTTGACTATGAGATAGCTCAGTGGTGTAAAGTGCCTATAGCCAAGTGCACAGGGATCACAATTTGATCCTTGGCACCACATGCTGCACCAGCCCCACCTTTAGAGAGCCAGCCAGAGAGAAAGAGAGAGACAGAGAGAGAGACTGGGAGTGGTGATGTGCTTGGGAAGCTGAAAACAGGAGTATCATGAGTCCGAGCTGTGTAGTTAGACCCTGTAGACACTAAAAATACATTTTTAAAAAACCTACAGGCTCCACTAATCCACCGACAAGGAAAAGCCACAACCAATGGTGCCTAGTAGTGCACACTGTGGCAGAAGCAGAAATGTGCCACTGTCCCCATGAAAGCAGTGGCAAGGGCTTACATAATAACTGATCTCAGTTCAATCAGAAGAAATTTTTTTTACTAACAATGATTAGAAAAATTATCATGTCTATATCCTGTGCTCTGTATAACTACTACGAGGACAATATGCATTGTATCAATTATCGGGAATGTACTACTAACATGTTTTTGAAAATGTCACATTGTCATTTCTTATTAAGGGAAAAAAAAAGAAAAAATATTGGGAAGAAAAATTTAAATGATATATGTCTGTATCTAGTTGTGTTATTATATGTTCATAGTACATGTTACAAACAAAATATGTATTTGTAAATAATTTAAAAAACACTATAGTTCAAAAAAAGTAATAACTGATCTTAGGAACTTATCTTTAAAAAACCCTGAACTGTTAAGCATAGTGGTGCACATCTATGATCCCAGCACTCGGGAGGCTGAAGCAGGAGGACTATCATAAGTTCAAAATCAAGCTGGGTGTGGTGGCGCATGCCTGTAATCCCAGCACTTGGGAGGCTGAGGCAGGAGGATCAGTGCGAGTTCAAGACCAGCCTGGGTTACAAAAGTGAGCTCAAGGCCAGCCTGAACTGCACAGTGAGACCCTGTCTCAAAAAGACAAAAAAAAAAAAAAAAAAAAAGTTCAAAATCAGCCTATGCCAACAATGAGCTCAAGGCCAAACTGAACTACACAGCAAGACCCTGATTCAAAAGGAAAAAGAAATAAATTCAAAGCAGTGCATGGTACTAGTAAATCCAGCATTCTAGGAGTCTTAGACAGGAGGATCACAAGTTCGAACCCAGCCTGAGAAAATCAGCAAATTGACAAGATTCTGTCTCAAAATAAAAAAATAATAAATGGGCTGGGATGTAGCTCAGTTCACAGGCTCTGGGTTTAATTTCCAGTTCTACTAAAAGAGAAAAACTTCCCATACAGGAAGCACAAACACTCACGGAGACGGAGCACCATGGCAGGTCTCCTAGGCATCCCAGGCCAGCTTCGTATCCTCACACCCCCACCCTGCTCCCTTTGGCCAGTGCATACCACCAGGCTCAGTGTCTCCACGTCTAGCCCTGTTCCGCCCACACAGCTCAAAGCCATACTCCACAACCTTCTGCAGAGGTAACAGGGTCAGAGGAGTCAAGGGGGGCAAACTGCAAGTGGAATTCCGGACTTCAAAACCACAGCATGCTGAGCCTTGGGAAGGCAGGAAAGATGCAGGCAAAATGAGGAGATCCAAGAGACCAGATCAAGAAACCTGGACAGAGCCTCATGGAGCCAAGTCTCAACCTGCTGTTAACTGGCCAGAACAGAAGGTGTATGCAGCCTATTCTAGAAAGGCTGGTATAGGGCAGGCACGGAGCTTGAGGTAGAGCACTAGCCTAGCTAGCACGTTAGGTCCTGGACTCCATCCCTAGCAGAAAAGGGAGGAAGGAAGGGAGGAAGGGAAGGCTTACTCAGGTGGCTAAAGAAGCACTCACTCTGGCACAGCAAGATTCTTGTCACAGAACAGGTAAGTTACTGAATCTGGACTTAAACCCTAGATGTTTGAAGAGAAATGAATCATAAAAAGTAGAAGATCCATAGTTTATACAGGTTTATAAAACATATTTTATGCTGAGCATGATAGCACACACCTGTAATTCCAGCTACACAGGAGGCTAAGGCAAGAGGATTACAAATTCAAGGCCAGGCTAGGCAATATAGGAAGGTCCTATCTCAAAATAAAAATTTTAGAAAGAGACAAGAATGTAGGCCAGTGGTAAAGCATACAGCAGTAAAGCACTTACCCTGGGTTTAATCCTTGGTACTGTAAAACACACACACACACACACACACACACACGCACACACACATACGCACGCATGTACACACACATTCCCTTCAGGGGCAAGCCTGTGAAAGTTGTCTCTGGGGAAAATTCAGTAAAGAAAGCAAAGGACTAGCCTGTACACCAGGGCCAGGATGTTGAGCATGGTAGCCACATCGGGGTGGTCATGGCCAGAAGTCTTCTCCAGGTCCTCCAGAGCCTGCTTGCAGAGGGGCACAGCCACTTCATAGCGCCCCTGAGAGGCGTACTGGATCACCAGGTTGTGCAGTGTGCGCAGCCGTGCAGGGATCTCGTAGCCACCTTGCTGAGCAGCAGCGGCTGCACTGCTGTGCTGCTGCTGGACTGCGGAGAGAGGTGCATGTTAGGGGCTGTGCAAGCAGCCTGTCAGTTCAGTCTTTCTCAAGGATCCTGGGCATGTAGGCAAGAGTCAAGGGCCAAAAGAGATGGTGCCCTGTCTGCGGGCAGTGGCAGAGGACTGCTCTGGAGCTAGAGTGACTCTGATCTCTTCTACATGCAGGGATCTGCAGGCCACATCTGCACTGTGCATGCTGCTTACCAGGCTCCGCCCTCCACCCTGTTGTATCCTAACACACACACACACACACACACACACACACACACACACACACACAATTTTCCACTGCCCAGGAAACACAGGTGACCCTACTGTACTCAGGCCCCTGTGCAGCAGGCTCTGCAGCAAGGCTCCCACTAACTGTGACAAACAAGTCCTCAGACAGGGAGCAACAGCCGATAGCACAGCACTCACTTCCTTGACCTGGGTCATCCTCATCATTTGGAAACAGGTCATCCAAGGGCTCTTTGGCAGAATCAGTATCTTTGTCCTCCTACAAAAGAAACCCAGAACATCTTTCATCCGCACTGTGCACAGCCCACCTGCAATCCTTAACATAACATTCACTTTAACTTGAAACCTAAGAAAAGATTACTGGCTTATAAGATCAAGTGTAAGATCATCCAATATGGCTTCTCCACCAGTTTAATAAAGAGTGATGAGGGTCAGGAAGATAGTTCAGTGGCACAGCGCCTGCCTGGCAAGTGTGGGAAGCACTAAGATCAATTCCCAGTACAAAAACAAAAGAGTCAAGAGTAATGAATTAGAACCCACTGTATGTAAAGCCACAATGCAGGCCACAAATGCATCTCTACACTTCCGCTTTTCCATCTGCATTCTAAAGCCCAGTTTCAGCAGGGAAAGCCTTACTTGAAGTAAAATCTCATCTCCTGCACCTCTGACCACCACAGAAATGGGGGGCTGGGCACTCTGACACAAGGCCCTCCACTGTAGGAGCCCATGAGTAGCCAGAATCCCAAGAGCACTGCCACATTGTAACATGCCTTCCCACAGACTGCTGCTTGATACAAGGGGTAAGAACAGGGCTAACACAGTACAGGAGACAAACAGCTCGGTCTGCTCAGACATCGGCATGTTTGAAGGACAAACAGATCTCTCTGCCTCTAAAGGAGACAATTTGTAAGTGTACTTTTCCCCCAATAACGGGAAGTGAACAGAGCCTTCTCACTGAGATACATCTCCAATCTTTTTTTTTTTTTTTTTTTAATTTTTTATGTTGACCAAGGGTCCCACCAGCTCACTTAGCCACCAAGCCACTCAGGCTCACTTCAAATTTGCTGCCTCAGCCTACGAGAATACTGGCACTGCCAGTGTGCACTATCATGCCTGATGTACATATATATCATTTCATAATACTCTCACTGGAACCCATAATCTGAACATGAGACAAACTCAAAAGTGAGGAAGGATGGCTGTACTAACGAGCCTACATCCATCAAAGATACCAATGTCACAAAGCACTCAAGAGATAGGACACTGGTGCCTGTGCAGTCAGAACTGAATCTACAGAATATAAAGCTGTGAAGGCCATCACTGAGACAATTAACAAAATGAGGGTCTGGACTGTGACGGGGGAAGCTGCAGTGCCCACTCAATTCCCTGCATCTACCTCCAAGGCCCCAGGCCCAGCAGAGCAAGGGGAGAGGCAACATGAGTCAGGAGGAGGCAGAGCTGGCCTAAGTCCCAAGGCTCTCTCCAAGTCAGACATTCTTTTCAAAATGAAAAGTTTAGTCACACATGGTAGCACATGCCTGTAATTCCAGTACTCCAGAAGGCTGACACAGGATTGCACAGCCCTGAATGGGCAACTATGAACTTAGGAAGGCACGGTCTCCAAAAAAAAAAAAGGCAAAGGAGAAGGAGCACTGGGGATGGCGCTCAGTGAGAAAGCGCTGAGCTCAAATTTCCAGTACTGGAAAATAAATATGAGAAAAACATTAAGTAGCCTTGGTGTCACATGTGAATCACTGGCTGGCATCAACAAGTCCAAGTGGTCTTAGCCCACAACAACCAAAGTCAAAGCATCAGGGCCACATGATGTGGAGGCCACAGAAGGCAACCACAGGGGGCCTAATCACTCCGAGCTATCTTCAGCCCAGGCCTGTAAAAATGGAGGACTTAGACCTCGCTCCATGAGGGCAACACTGGGAAGCAGAGAGCTTTGGGAGTGAACGAGGTAAGAAACATCACAGGTGGAGCCTCACGATGGATCAGGTCCTTAAAACAGCTATGGAGGGCTCTCTCCCCATACAATGGTTGATAGCAAGCCAGCTGAGCACTCTCCCGAGAACCAAGCTCCAGAACTGAGAGAAAACAGGACGGTAAGCCACAGCTCACAGCAGCCTGGCACAGGCCGCCAGGTGGCAGTGCAGGACAGTGGTGCTGCACCAGGCTTCAGAGCAGAAGCCCACAGAGGAAGGTGCCCAGCCCGGGCCTGCACCTGCACCCAGCCTGACCCTAGGAGGCAGAAGCACCAGCCTGAGCCCGACTGTAGAACCCTGGGCTGGAGCCTGGGACAGAGGCAGGCACTACTGGAAGGACCAGTGAAGTCCAAATAAAATCTGCTTCAACCAATGGTAACAACACCACGATGTGAATTTAAGTTTGAGGAACATTCCATGCTTATGTTGCGTGTTACTCTTAGGGAGAGCACAGTGAAAGGTACATAGGAAGCCTCTTTACCTTTTCATCTTTATGTCAATCTAAAATTATTCCAAAATTATAGAAAGTTTATTTTAAAAAGAAGCTGACAGCCGGGCGTGGTGGCACACGCCTGTAATCCCAGCACTTGGGAGGCTGAGGCAGGAGGATCGGTGCAAGTTCGAGACCAACCTGGGCTACAAAAGTGAACTCAGCACCAGCTTGAACTGCATAGTGAGACCCTGTCTCAAAAAAAAAGCTAGCGGGATGGCTCAGTGGTCTAAAGCGCCTGCTTAGGAAAGCTTAAGTGGGAGCAGGGACTGCAGTTCAATCCCCGGCACCACATGCTGTGCCAGCCCCGCCCCCAGGGCAGGCTGAGCCAGCCATAAATAAATAAATAAATAAATAAATAAATAAATAAATAAATAAATAGTTTGCCAGGCGTGGTGGCTCATGCCTGTAATCCCAGCACTTGGGAGGCTGAGGCAGCAGGATTGGTGCAAGTTCGAGACCAGCCTGGGCTACAGAAGTGAGCGCAGGACCAGCCTCAACTGCATAGCGAGACCCTGTCTCAAAAAGACCAAAAAAAAAAAAAGAAGCTGACAGTGGTGGCACAGGCCCATAACTCCCACTCAGGTATGAAGCAGGAAGACAAAGTCTGAGTACACTTGGGCAACTTAGTGATACCCTGCCTCAAAATGGAAAGATAAAATAAATGGGGTGCAAGGGAGAGAGTGAGTGAAAGGGAGGAGGAGAGAGCAAGAGAAAAAGAGTGGATGAGAAGCTGGGAACATAGCTAAGTAGAACAAGCGCTTGCTTGGCAAGCCTAAAGGCCTGAGTTCAAACTCCAGTTCCGCAAACAATTAAAAAAAAAAAAAAAAAAAAAAAAAGAGTGGGAGAAAGAGCAGGGAGAGAAGGGCAGACAGAGAGGACAGAAGTGGAGAGAAAGAGGGAGGGGGAAAGAGGGAGAGGAAGGGGAG
>PVJA010023723.1:0-32671 GCA_004027025.1 Myocastor coypus | reverse complement strand
ACTGCCCAAGTGATCAAAATAGTGAAACACTGAAATGAACTGAAATTATTTATAGTGAGAAAAACACTGGAAAATAAATCCCAGGAATTCAAAAACTGGAGGAAAAATTATGGAACACATTCTGATTCATCCAGTAATATTTGCTATGAGTCCATTTCAAGGCAGATTCTCAAGATTTTACTGCTTGTAATGGAAACCTGTAAGGGAGAGAAAAAGGAAACATGCTTAAGAGAAAGAATCTCTGAAACTCCATCTTTCGTCTTTCGCCCTTGCTCAAGCAAGATAATTTATCTTCATTTCTATGCATTGTAAGTGGTTCTTGTTTCTTTTGTTTTCTTTCTTCCTTTCTTCTTTCCTTTTCTTTTCTTTCTGTCTTTCTTTTTTTCTTTCTTTCTTTTTCTTTCTTGGTTTCATTCTCTTTCTTTCCTTCCTTCCCTCCCTCGCTCCCTCCCTCCTTGTCCTTCTTTCTTTCTTTCTTTCCTTTCCTTTTCTTTCACTTTTTATGTATATGGTACAGAGTCTCACTACACAGCTCCAACTCAAGTAGTGACCTGCACATTTTCAGCCTCCCCAGCGCTGGGATTACACGTGTGTGCCACCATGCCCAGTCTTGGTGGCTGGCTCAGTGCCTGGGACAGGGCCAGCACGGCCTACGGTACTAGGGATCCGTCCTTGCTTGCACTTGACTAGGCAGATGCTTAGACCACTGAGCTATCTCTGCCAGCCCCTTTCATCTAAATTTTAAAATATTTATATATAAAGTAAATATATGTTCTTGCAACATTTTGCATCAAATACATATCAGCAAAAAAGTGAGACATGCAAGATCTGACAAAGAAATTATGTCACGAATGGTAAAAATTTTGAGCGGGTGATGGAAAATGGTGAGTGAGCAGTTTTGATGAAATTTATAACTTTGTCATCCAACTAACTTTATATTTTAATAATGTCTCTTAGCTTATTTCTCAACATCGTCTGAATATTAGAAATAGATGAAAAAGTTTTTTTTTTTTTCTTTATTTTTTTTTGTGTGTGTGTGGAACCAGGGATTGAACTCAGGTCCTTGCACTTGCCAGACAAGCACTTATTCTACTGAGTTATCTCCCCAACCCCAGGATGAGAAAGTTTTTTTAAAAAATTCAAATGTCCGATTCCTTAACCCAGAGATTCTAATCTAAGTAGCAAGAAATACTGTCTATGAAATGGTGTTTTGTTTTTATTTTTCCCAGTGTTTTTATTTTTCAATACAAGTAAAAAGAGTAATTCAAAGAAATTTGGGGAGACTACCATTAATTTTGGGAAAGGATAAGAAAAGTATTAACTAAAAAACATCAGAAATTGTATCAACTCATAAACTCTGTGAACTGGTAAGATACTTGTTTTGTAAAATTTGCAATCTGCAAACTTTCACACACTTCATCTTTATGATCTTGACAGCTCCAGAGCACACACACTGCCTCTATTTTACTGATAAAGATGTCGAATAATTATATTTTTATTATTTTTTTCAAATTCTCCGTGACTCCAGCCCCTCTCCTGACTTCTTTTATTTCATTTTTAAATTCTCACAACAAATAAACAGAAATGAATGCATACTCTGAAAGATTAAATGTATCTAACCCTTCCATTGTAAGGCTTTACTCCAATAGAAATACACACATTTTCCCCCATTTATTCTATTTTTCTTTTGCATGAAGTTTTCTGTGGCATGCAAGTTTTAAATAAGAGACATTTTAATTCTAATAAATACAGTGATAGGCAGAAGGGAAACAATATCCAATGCAAGCATAATAGCCTTAACCCCAAACTCCTGGGACCAGAACTGCTTCAGATTTTGGAGCAACTGTACAAGTTCACTGGTGGAGGAACTTTAGTTCAAAATCTGAAAATCAAACTTCTCTAAAAATATGAAATGTTCTCAATATTCCATCAGTATTCAAAACATTACAAATTTAAGATTTTGAGATCTTGAATGCTTAACTTGCATCAAAAAGCAGTGCAAAAGAAATATAATTAGATGAGGGTCAGAATCATACTAGGAGATTACCATGGAGAGTCCTCAAAAGACTAAAACTGGAGCTCCATTTGACCCAGTTGGTCATCCTCTGGGGATCTTCCTGCGAGAATTAAGAATGTCACGCAGTAATATATGCATCCCCATGTTTATAACACCATGATTCATAATAGCTAAATCTTAGAAACAGCTCCTATGCACAACAAGAAAACGTGGTATGTTTATATACAATGGAACCATGAAGGATAAACTGGAGTCACCTGCAGGAAAATACACATATCTTGAGCCCATGATCCTAAGTAAGTCAGACAAAAGTCAAATACCACATATCTCAGAGGTGAAATGCAAAGGGTAATTAGGGAGTGGAATGAAGGATAGAGACTGCAAAGTAGGAAGAACATGGTCAAATGGGAGAGGGAACAAAGAACAGGGGAAGGAAAGGAAGGGAAAAAGAAAAGAAGGAAAAAATGGAACAGAGTTTGTGTAAATGGGGAGGGGATGCAGTAAGAAGGGCCGTAGGCAAAAGGGAAAGCAAGACGTGTTATGTACAAATTCCTTGTGATTAATGGGATCAATGTGTATAGCAATTATGTACTTCTAAAAATTAATTAAAAAGATAATCACACTTCAAGAATCTGACAAAAGCAATGAGGAATCTCTCCTCAGAGGAAAGTATTAAGTGTAGAGAAACATCTTGCATTCAATTTAAAGTTGTTTTTTAGGGGCTGGGGAGACAGTTCAGAATAAGCACTTGCTGGGCAAGTGCAAGGGCCTAAGTTCAATCCCCAGTTCTGCAAAAATAAATAAATAAAGTTTTGTTTTTTTTTTTGTCTTTTTTGTATTTGAATAAATCAAGAACAATATAATGGCCAGACATGATAGTGAACACCTAGAAAGAATCCCAGCACTAAAAGGTCAAGACAGGAGAATCTAAGTTCCAGCACAATGTGGGTTAAACTTAGTGACACATGGAGTCAAAAAAATTTTTTTAAAGGGCCAGCCATATAGTTCAGCGGATTAAAGAACCTGCTTAGGCAGACAGACGTAGGGACTGGCATTCGATCCTATGGGGTGCCATACCAGCTGCACCCCTGAGGTGTGCTGAGACAGTGATTGAGACTGGGCATGGTGGCACATGCCTGTAATGCCAGCACTTGGGTGGCTGAAAACAGAAAGATCACTACGATGTCAATCTATGTAGTAAGACTAAATACATAAAATAAAAAGAAAAGAGAAAAAGAAAAAAGTATGAAGGCCTGAGCCCTTCCCTGGGGCAGGAAGTAGAAGGAGACATGACACCAATATGATGTTTTTTTTTTAAGAAGAAGAAAACGCATTTTTCCACTCTAGCAGTCAGCAGACAATATCTGGTTTTCCACCATAATACAAGGCTTATAAAACACATTGGAAACATTATTATACACTCTTCTTACCTCTATGAGAGGAGTCTGATTTTGAGTAATGACGTGTGGAACTATGCTGGTTTGTACAGTGAGTGCCATCCAGATCCTCCGCTTCTGTCATGGCAGCTGGTGGTGGCCTGGAGGAAGTCAGAATTTCAACAGACACCTAAGTGATGCCAACTACATTTCCACCTCTCTTTGGATGACTGCACAGTAGAAGTAGAAAGGAAAAGTCTAAATTCTTTCTACAGTTCCCCGGGGTGCTGGACTAATACTGAATAAATTATTTTACCTTACTTTCCCCTTGTTTTGATATGCAAGATTTAACCAAAATAAATATTTTCCCAACACCAAATATGTGTGGACCACAGTGCAAGAGAAATAAAGATGAATGGGACAGCACTGCTGCCACCAATGAGAAACCTGCTTTAGTCTAGTAGCTTTTACCAAGAAGTAAGAGAATAAAAGAAAATGACAAAGAAAAGAAAAAAGGGGGGCAGCAGGAGGGGTGAAAGGCAGGTAGAGAGGGAAGGGTGGCTGAGAGTCCGATAAACTGTGTGGCATGAGCACAGCTTCTTTGTCCAGCAGGTGGCAAAGTGGATCTTACTGTGTTACCTGCTGTGTGGGATATCTGCAATTTTATGCCAGAAAGTATAAAATTTGATAGTTTTTATTATTAAACACTTTTAAAAATTATTTTAACTACTTAAAATGTATTTCAAAACACATGGCGTGGATAAAGAAAGCCTCCATGCCCACCCCCACCCCAAAAGGTGTATTCAATTTGCTCTGAAGCATGGAACCAGATAAGATTAAGGTCCTCAAGTATACAAAGTTTGATGCAGGGCACCTCATGCAATTCTACTGTGTAAGTCTTCCAGGACTGAAAAAGTCATAGTCTGTTTGGTGCAATAGGCTCCATAATATAAAAATAAGGCAAGTGTGTCCACACCTCTCATCCCTTCCTTGCAAGTCTCTTAGTACCAATCCTGTGGAACAGGTCAGCAAGGGCTGTGCACGTCTGCACACAATATGGTGCACACTGTAGGTTCTATACAAATTATCTCTATTGCCCTTCAGGACAAATCTGCACAGCAGGTGTCATGTACATGTTTTACAATTAGACTAGGTTAAACTAGGTAACGGGTCTGTCCTAACTCAGATATTCAGTGGCATGGCTAGCACTCAAGAACAAATGGATTAAAAATTAGTGTACTAAACAATTACAGGGCTATATAAGCATGTGGTTTCATAGGTGCCATCGGTATCCAAACTGTGTATTTGTGTGTGTATATACATTTCATATATATCTGTCTTTAACTTTGAAATATTGTTTGAAAATACATTCTTATTTTTATAAGAGATGCATGTTTTTTTATTTCTACTCATCTGTTATTTAATACATGTAATTAGTGTGACCGTAAGTGTGGCTTCTTCTGTCAGAACCACCTGAGGGCCAGAGAGAGAGCTCAGTGGTCTAAGCACCTGCCTGGCACACGCAAGGGTTTCTCAGTACCACATGCCATGCTGGGCACCAAAATGGGGTATAATGGCGCACACTGCAATTCCAATGCTGAGGAGGCTGAGACAAGAGGATTACTAAGAGCCTGAACTGCACAGAGACCCTGTACCAAATAAGTAAATAAATAAAAGATTAAAAAACATATATTTAAGAACTATTTGATTAAAAGTAATAGAAGTTAAATGACAACTAATTTTCTTTACTATTTACTGATAGAACATCTTAAAAAGTAGAAGACTTGCTAAAAACAACTGACAAAAAATAACCTGACTCCAGAATTAAAAAAAATTTGGCTTCATGAAGTAGGTGGTGACGGAAGTGACTGGACCCAAGAGAAGAGAGTGGTAATTACATGTCACAGACAGTATTCCTCCCTCTTTCATTACCCTTTACAATGTGACCAAAGCTGAGTGGGAATCAAAAGATATTCCACGACACTGCCTCAAGATGACCTCACCACCAAGGACAAGGGTGTCAACGCCATGGAGAAGCACAGGATGCCGTCATGGCCCTAGCACTGCCATGCAAGGATAAATCGATCGCTGTGGAACATCCCCAGTTCTACTGGTCCGTTGTTCTACTCAGGGCTTGGCTATACAAGAGAGCAAATTTGGTTTACTGTTCTTAAGAGTCCTACCAAAGTATTTTGCTGTACTGATGGTTGGTTTAAAGTCCATCTCTTATGAAACAACAGTTGGTATCATTTGTTTTTCTTTGGGGTGGGGGTATGATTTAGGATTATGTTTCCAGTTTTCACAAAAGGATTAATATCTTTAATTTGGAGGTACTTAGAATTCACTTCTAAAATCACTTCTTCAAGAAACCCACCTAGAATCTCAAACCAGGTTAAAGGTCTCCTTATGCTCCTACACACCTTCTGCCGTTTATTTACAGCATCTAAGATAATTGTAAGTTATTTGGATAATTATTTGCTTTAGACTATAAACTTCATGACAGCTTGACACAACCGACTCTTGTGGGCTGCTGCTTACTCCACTTATAGGCAATTTTGGAGTTCTCAATAAATGCTTGATAAATGACTAAATGGAGATCAAATATAAGTCACAAAAATGTGTGAGAACTAAATAAAATTTGAAGACCTTTAGTTTTTAAAATGTCTTTTCTCTTCCAAGACAGAGACTAGCCAGGTCACTAAACTGCCTATCATGAGTTTGAACTTGTGATCCTCTTGCCTCTGCTTCTTAAAGAGTGCTGGGGGCAGGGGATGTAGCTCAGCGGCGCAGCGCCTGCCTAGCAAGCGCAAGGCCGAGTTCAATTCCCGGTACCAAAAAAAAAAAACCTGGGGCCCGGCAGGATGGCTCGGTGGTCTAAGGTGCCTGCAGGCGGCTGCAGAGACAGCAGTCCCATCCCCGGCACCACATGCTGCGCCAGCCCTGCCCTGAGGCAGGCTGAGTCAGCCATAAAAATAAACAAACAAACAAACAAAAGTTCTGAAACAAGAAAAAAAAAAAATAAAATTAAAAAAAAAAAAACCAGTGCTGGTATTACAGGTATGGGCCAACAGGCCTAGTTACATCTTCAGGTTTTTCTAAGGTAAAAATGCAAGCAAAAGGGCCGGTGGTATAGCTCAGCGGATTAAGCAATTGCTTAGGGAAGCACAGGGGCCACGGTTCAGCTCCTGGCCCCACCTGCCACACTGGCCTCTCTCTCACACCTGCCCCCACTCTTGGGCACGCTGGGCCAGCCATGGAGTCTGGGCTTGGTAGCACGCACCTGTAATCCCAGCACTTGGGAAGTACAAGCAGGAGGATCACTATGAGTCAGTAGTGAGACCCTGTACAAAAAAAAAAAAAAAAAAAAGGCAAGCAAAATCACAACTGTCATTACCAATGTAAAATCTTGTCATTAAAACAATGTGGAAATTGAGTCAACTATCCTATTAGAGTTATAATTAATTTAAGAATGGAAAAAAAAAAAAAAAGCTTGAAAACAACCCCATAACCCCTCCTGTCACAATTATGGTGTTCTGGAGCTTGGTCCTCACAGGCAAGGATACCACACTGGGCCCAGGCCCAGCTGTCCATGCCCTCCCAGGGCTGGCTTACCGTGCTGGCCTGTCAGTCTTCCAACGATGAGCCTCACTACTTTCTTTCGATTTGGAGTGTGCTGGCTTAGTTTTTGACTATGGACAGAAAAATAAGGCACACATATATATTAAAAAAATTTTTTTTAAAAAGGAAAGATGAGGCTTAAAAAATGTTTACCATGTCAAACTCTTTTGTTAATTTCAGATTATTTACACATAGTCGAGCAAAGGAAAGAATTTTTTATATATCATCCTACAAATGTTGAAAACAATTATAGCCACAAAGATAGGGTATAAGGCTACCAGTACAGCCAAATGAGTGGGGCACACATGAGCAAAAGCAAACTGTACACCTAACCCCACACAGCCACAGGTTACTGACGTAAGATGGGACACCATGGCCAAGGCTATCCACATTTGGCTCTCAACCTCTTCCGTGTGCCAGAGGAGTGGGCAACAAGGTATGCACAGGTCAATTTTGCAAGAGGAAAACCCCACCAGCACCACTTGGAGAATTCAGACAGTGTAGAAGTCATGGTACTGGCTGAAAATGCAACCAGTCTTCTGACTTTTCTGGTTTTTAATCCATAAAACACTACTCTTTCGTAGTTAACCAAAAACCTGAATAATTGGTGTATGTGATGATTTTAAGTTTGACTTGAGAGTATTTGTTAGTGTCTGTGTACAAGGCACCATTCTGGACCTACACAGAAAGACAATGGAATAATGGTATATAATAGTAATAGCAATATATAAATTAGTAGGAAGATAAGTGATAGACAACTAACCTGTGCAACAGAAGCATTTGGGAATACTTTGCTAAAATTAAGTTCCAGAAGAAATTCTTGTAAACTAAAGAGGCTAAGGGGGTGCTAAGTAAATAAAATTAATATTAAAAAAATGTTTTCATTTGTTTTAAGACTAACTGGGTACATGAAAAGGAGAACCAGCAAAATACTACTACTAGAATGGTTTCCGTGTCTTCTTCCACTTCACAGTCATTACAGAGACTATAAGGTAGGAATAAAGATCTCAGGGTGGAATTTTTGGATGGAAAAGAAGTGCTAAAGGTAAATGCTATCTTGAGTTTCAAATCTTATGTACAAATTTGCTCACAAATACAATTAAATAATAAAATTCTCAAAATAAAGATCAACATTACCATGGATACTCCTGCCAGGCTGCTTTGTTCCAGATCTCACCAAATTCTGTCTCTAGAATTATTTTTCCATCTCTGCTCGCCATCCAATGTGCACACGTATTTCTTAGCTGTCTATCACTTGTCTTCCTTTCTATGTTATAGGCCACTATTCCAAAAAAGAAATCTCTGTCCACATAGGTCCAAAATGTTGCCTTGCATACTGCTACTGACAGTCTCTCAACTCAATTTAAAACTACCACAAACAATCAAATTACTACACAGCAGAATCAACTACAATCACTAGCAACTTTATCACCACTTCTGATGAATGAAGGGAAAGTGACCAATGCAAGCCTATGATAGTTCTTCTACTGTGACACAAGCACTGACTGCCACTGATAGGTCTACATCTGCCACTCTTACATATGTCGATGGGGAGAGAAGGAGGCTCACAAGGCATAAGGGAAAACCCAAGCACAAAGAAGTAGGCAGAGAAAGAGATCACTGCGAAAATTCTGAAACCACATGAAAAATACCACACTCTCCTAAAGGAATGGAAGTGTGTGAAAACTAAGACCACAGCTGAGGAGAAAGACCTTATGTCAGGAGGACTTCAAGATGAAAAGCAGTTTTTCAAGCAGCAAAAAAAAAAATTAGTTACTTCAGAAATCAAATAATTTTCATACTAAAGAACTTGTGCACATGAGATTAACATGTAATATAGATAATTTGTAGAGCTTAAAAGCAAAGTACAGTCCTCTTATTTCTAAATTTCTTTCTAATAAAAAACAAAACAAAACAAAAAACCAAAATGTACATTCTACCTTCCACTCAAGGTCATGCTTTTTGTCTGAGCATGTCTTCTCCCGATCTCTGGCTTTCTTGTAAGCTTTTTTTTCTTCAGCCATTAGAAGTCGAGCTATTTCCTGAAAAGATCAAGTCATTACCATTAACTGCAGATGTAGGTAGAAAATTACTAAGATATTTCCAAAGGATATCAGTTAAACTCACAAACATGAACTTACCTCATCCTGGGCTACTTGAGCTGCTCTCATGTCTTCCTGGGTAGCCTGTGGTAAAATACCACAGAAAAGAATCACAGTTGGAATCCATGCTACCCACATTAAAAATCATACATAAACTTGTACCTAAAACTATGCCCCTGAAACTGATAAGCAGTTGGTGTACAGTTACCAGTCAGAGTAGAAGCTTTTTTTTTTTTTTTTAATTTTATTTATTTATTTATTTCTTGTCTCAGAACCTTTATTTGTTTATTCACTCATTTTTATGGCCGGCTCAGCCCACCCCGAGGGCAGAGCTGGCGCAGCATGTGGTGCCGGGGATCGAACCGCGGTCCCTGAAGCCACCCAAGCTTTCCCAAGCAGGCGCTTTAGACCACTGAGCCATCCCGCCGGGCCCCAGAGTAGAAGCTTTTTATCAAATTCTAGAACAGGTTAAAAAAATTATCAGACATTAAGAATGCAAAGACAGGCATGATGACTTTCAAGAAAGTAGATATAACAGTCCAATTTACCTATTTGGAATAAGTTGTAGTATGCTCAACAGAACGCTGAGACTGTGGAGAGTACTAGTGTCTACATATACTATGTTCATTTCCTATACACACATCCTGTAATAAATAGGTTCACAAAGAACTCAATAATAACAATAAAAGAATTATAATAATATGCTGAAATAACAGCTGTAAATTGCTTATTTCTGCCTGGAATTTTCTGTTTTTTTTTGAAACAAGGTCCTGCTGTGCAATTCAGGGTGGCCTTGAACTTAACTGCAATCTTCCTGAGCGCAGGAATTACAGGCAAGGGCCACCACACTGAAGCTGGAATCTTCCATGTAACATTTTGACCTGCATTTGACTCTAGGTAACTAAAATTACTGCCATGAACTAAGGAGAAGGGAGAACTGCTGTGCCGTGGTCTCTCATCTTCTTTTTCCACTGCTAGCTAGCTTAGCAGCTGCTGGAAAGCTATAGGCCATCTCACAGACTCCTCCTACAGCTGATTCAGTTCACAAAAGCACTACTGACGCCCTGAATTTCTGCCTTAAAATGTACTAACCAGAATCTCTTCTTCTTGCAGTTTTCTGGCAATTTCAGCATCGTACCATTCCTGATCTCTGTGGGTCACTCGGGATGGAGCACACACAGCTTCTTTCGTCGCCCTTGGTTTCACTCCTGGAGGAAAGTTCAATGCAGTTAGGCAACTTGAGCCACTTGGTGAATATCTAACACTTGTTGAAACTGCTTCCATGTCAGAATTCAGTGGGGGTCGACTGAAACATATTTTTCTTAGGACTGAAAGTGACAGTGCAAATAAGCCATACATTTTAACAGTCACCCATTCAAACTTGTCTGGCAAAAACTCACATGCATTTTTTAAATAGCAAAACCTCATGTTAAGAACTATAAATGAGGCCTTCACAAAATAAGAAATAGATATTAAGTCACTGAAAAGAAAACAATTTAAAGACAGTTACACATAATCAATCACAGCTTGAAAGAGACTGTCAAGACTAGAGAAGAGAGGCTTCCTCCTGGTTACCGAAGTTTCTCCCTTACCACAGACAACCAGAGAATCATCATTTGCAAACTATGCAAAAAAAAAATCACTATTTGCAAACCAGGGCTCTGCCTGGTTTTTGCTGATATTAAACAAACTTACTTGCTTTAGATTGTTCTCACAGCTTTCATATAGTCTTTAATGTCACTATGAGGTTGTAGGAAAGCTGTAACATAGGGTATGTGTAAGAGAGTACAATGACTTTGTTATTCCACTGGAAACAAAACAACATGGGGGAGCAGTGGCCAACTTTAGCTTTTTAATTTGAATATTATGAGCAGCATGTATTCCTTTTATAATTTTCAAGTGAAGCAAATGGTATTTACTCCCGATTTTCCACCACTTTCTACAGCACCATGTTGGGCAACCATAGCCACTTATCAGAATCACTTGGGGAACTTTAAAGAATAGAACGATATTTGTCCCGACCCCTAGAGATTGTAATCTGAATAACCTGAGTGAGTTCTGGCTTTGATAATTTTAAGTCAGCTGATTCTTCACTGGAAATAACAATCAAACCACCAGCTCAGTGCATTGTCCACCAATACAACTGTACATTAAAATGACTTCCAATAAAATGTCATACCACACATAGAAAGAAAACTAAATTTAGAGATTTAATGTAATCTTATGAAGCTTACTCATTGTACATATTCAACCAAGCTTGTGGTAAGTTCAAATGCCACAGACTCATGTGTAGTAATCATTATAACCAGAAGAAAAGGTAAGCAACCCTGGTTTTCTTAGCTTCAGACGTACAAGGACCTGATTATACAGATCACTTCCTATCATCTTCAGAGCTACTACACTGTATGCAGGGCTGGTCTTAACCTAGATTTCTGATGCTGGAATAGTGAAAAACAGTGTCACACTCTTACAATGGTTCATATGGAAATGGAATTTGAGGCTCCCTGAATTATGATTAGACTAGTCTTATCCAGAAAGATTTCATGGACAATAATTAGATAGAGAATTTAGTATGTGGTGGTGTCAACTGATAAGAGGCTGCTATATAATATTCTAATATAACTTCATTACCATATACAATAACTTTGGTTTATGAAAACAATTTTAGTAATTGTGCTTTTGCTTTTACTAATATTTGAATGTAATCTTCCAACCTACTCTAAGAAGGTTGTAAAATTTATAAAGCAAGCTGGATATAAAATAACAGTATAAGGAGTTCACACTATAAACATTTTAAAGCCTGCCTCGCTGCATTTTCTATACCTTTATACCACTAAGATAAAAGAAACATTTGTGGTTCCACGCTTCCTACACCTATTCTAAACACCAAGGAGCATCCCTAAAAGCCATAAAAGCTAACCACCCCTCAGAGCACATTTGTAGGTCAAATTCACAGAATCAGAAGTGCAGAGGTCACGGTACACATTCCCTTCTTGAGACTCTTACCATGTCCTTCTAAAATTGAATAAATGACTTCCCTCATAAACCTACTCCACATAAGATCATAATGCTCTCTCTTCTATTACCCCACAGCTCCTTGTTCACTTCTCCCTAACACAGTGAATCCAATTTGGAAGGATCTATTTTCATAGAAACCTTTCTAGCTTGTCTGTTAACTCCCTGAGACTTAGATACAAGCATGAAGTCCAAGACAAGAATATGTGTGACAGGTACTCAGGATGGCTTGCTAAACTGAGTTTAATTGTCTTCAGAACCAAGTCTTTTCATTAGAGATAATGTGATAGGGAAAACAGAAACAAAATTCAATCAATCTGAGTTTGCAACCTAGAAACCAGCTAGTTCTCCAACTACAAGTGCAGCATGACTAAACCACAACTGGAACCTCTCCTAGTAGCCCTTTTCCCTTTACAAAATTTCAATGAGTTACAATAAAATCAAGATGATGACTGTAGTCTACTGAAGTACCAGCTAACATGGTGCCACGAGTGTTACATCACATGGAGAACAGCAGCTCAGGGGGTTCGAGACAACACAGAGCCTTTCCAGGGTCCATGACAGACTTCAGAGTACAGGCCTAGCAGAAGCTGCCAAGCTGGAGAACTCCCTCTGACAGTTCATCTTTAACATAGGAACAACTTACCCTTGAATGCACTTTAGAACATCAACCATAGAGCTAGAGGTGGGGAAAGTGAGAGCACACAAAGGAACTTAAAGCAATGATTTTTAAACCTAAATTTCGTAAGAACCACCTCCAGCTTGAAAACATGCCCAAACTGACCCAGGAAGCTGCATTTTAACAATCAGCCTAGTTGTTTCTGATGAAAATGAACTGAGGCCCATACGGTGAAAATATTCATTTAAATGACTGCCTACACAATCTCTCATTTTATAGAGGAGAAACATATGGCCTAGAAAATCCAGTACTTCCTGCCCTATCAGTAGGCCAACAGTATTAAAGCAGTATCACCACATCTTCTGGGTTTAATGAGGTAAAACTAGAAATGCAGGAGCTTTAGCTGGGTATCACGATCTGTGATGGATGGGCTTGGCAACTGAAGAGGTGTGTCTGGGATGGGCACCTCCACTTGTTATCTAGACCAGAAAAGATTTCCACAGTATCAGTGTATTTTCTCTGAAAGAGAACAGCATAACCATTTTCCTTCCTTCTACACACCAAAGATTCAGTATATTACCTTTTATAATATTTGGCTCTACAACTGTACTCATGTACATGAACACTGGAGAAGTCTGCTTACAAGCTTATGAAACATATTCGTTGCACGCATATATACGACACCAGGGCACCAACGGGGCTATCCTGTATTACCTGTGTTGTGGAGGTGGTGCCGCTCCTCACTCTCTGAGAAGGGAGGAGTCCTGGGTCTCTGTCTCCTTTCTCTGTGCTCACCTTGCCCAGGGTCCCTCCCATTCATGGCTTCCTTGCAATGAAGCCCTGTCCTCTGTGAGGATTTGGGTGAAAGCTGGTCTTGACACTGGGAACGTTTGCCCCAATTACGAGTTCGATGGCTAGTTTTAGCCTCCCGGTCACCAGATTCAGTACTCAGAAACACGTCTCCACTTATCTTGGGAAGTGGAGGTCTTCGAGTCCTCTCCTGACCGGACCGTGTCCTTTCACACTGTTCACTGGTGATGTGTGGTGCTTCCCTCACTTGATCTCGGCTACAAGACGACAAGGACCTCTCCGATACACAAAGTCCTTCCTGCTCTTCCATGTTCTCCGATGCATGTCTTGGTTTCTCCTTCCTGTGCTTCACAGCCCTTCCATCGCTTTGGAGGCTACAAGACCTTGAATATCCAGAACCCCGTTCCCTGGCCCTCCTTGACCTTGGCTGGTCTGAGTGGAGGTAGAGGGATGTGAAAAATAAGAATGCAGATTAATTTAATGAGAGAATAGGCTCATTACCCAGGGGAAGTCAGGGTCCAAGTTTACCACATTTTAAAATGAAGAAAACTGCTTTGAACTAACAACTGTAGACAAGGGCCTGAATACTTGCTGGAATGTTCTATGAGTACAAGAAAGATGCTGGGTACACAGGCACAAAAGGTAAGAAACTAAAATTAATTAAAATATAAATCTAAAAACATCATTAATGGAGTACACTCATATTTGCCAATAACAAAAATTATAGCCATCAGACATTAAATTCTACTTTACAAAACAAGTTTAGAACTAGTACTAGAAAAAAGAATAGGGGTTGATAGTCCTATAAAATAGAAAAAACTTTCATGATTCATCACAGACTTTCAAATATTCACGCTGGAAATGACAAACAAGATGTATCATTTCTCTGCTAAGTTCGTATCTTAAGACTCTTTTATCTTCCCTGCTTATAAGTTCAAAGCAAACTTTCCCAACCTCATCCAGGAGGAACCCTACACTAGGGTTCAACATCAAGGGGGATAACACAGAGGAGACATTTAAGTCAGTAAATGAACTGTTATCTATAGATGATACTTTTCCTAGTTTTATTTGAAAGTGGCATAAGAAAAAAAAAATGAGATGCCATAATAATCTACACAAAAGGAATCACTTCCTAAATACATTTCTATAAACTGTACATTATACTCGTGCATAAAATTACAATATGTGGTAAATATATACAGTAAGTTCCCAAGTTTAAGACAAACTTCAAAACAGCATCTATGTGGATACTTGGGCTCAGTCTCATTTAGGCACAAGATACTGTACAGAGAAACATAAAATTTGTAAGATTTTAACATCCCCTAAAACCTTCACTGCATTATGAATATAGTAAAAAAGAAATTCTAATTCCATGAAAAACTCCTAATATAGCTAAAAAATAACATTTCTGGCTAGAATTAAGCATTTGCTGAATTAGATTTGAAGCAGTGACAATTTGGTAACAGCACAAATAAAGAACTATATTCTCTCAGTTTTTAAGGGCTTGTGTTGTCTGGTTTGATATTGTTACTCTAACATCAAGGCACAAAGTAAAATGGAGCTATGTGTTATTGGACAACACTGATGTCACAGGTTCCCCTATAATTATTCAAGTAGTTCCTCTTACACTTTCCTGACAAAAATTTACTTCAAAGTTATGTATAAGTTAAAGTCTATCTCCTTAACAGTCTGTAAAAAAAGTGTCTATTTATAATTTATGGTTAAATTTCTATTTTACATAGTCAAAAATGAAGCAGAACAATTACTCTGTGATTAAAAAAAATCTGTTCTTGGGGCCTGGCGGGATGGCTCAGTGGTCTAAAGCGCCTGCTTGGGAAAGCTTGGGCGGCGTCAGGGACCGCGGTTCAATCCCCGGCACCACATGCTGCGCCAGCCCTGCCCTCTGGGGGGCGGGCTGAACCGGCCATAAGGATGAGTGAATAAACAAAGGTTCTGAAACAAGAATAAAAATAAAAAAAATAAAAAATAAAAAAAAGCTCAGTGGTCTAAAGCGCCTGCTTGGGAAAGCTTGGGCGGCTTCAGGGACCGCAGTTCGATCCCCGGCACCACATGCTGCGCCAGCCCTGCTCTTGGGGAGGGCTGAGCCAGCCATAAAAATGAATAAATAAATAAATAAATAAAGGTTCTGAAACAAGAAAAATAAATAAATAAATAAAATGATCTTAAAAAAAGAATTAAAAAAAAAATCTGTTCTTCTAACTGAATTATTTTAATTCTGACTACTGAAAAAGGATCTATTCACCACTGCAGTAAATTAACATGACACCAGCTATTAAATCAAGACTATATTCAGGGAACAATTGTTCGTAGTGCTAACATCAATATTCCAGAGGGTTGTACAGAGGAAGTCTACCTCTAAGCCAAAAAGAGACGCAAGGATTTTGCTTCAAAATAAATGTGAGGTTGTTTTTTAAATTTTTACTGAACAGTATTAACTGATACTAGTTCTTTTTTATAGAAATGTGCTCAAAGAAGTTTCACAAAGCTGTCATCTGGTTTTCAGACATATATATACATATATATATATATATATACATATATATATATATACACACACACACACACACACACACACACACATATATATCTGGTTCATCTATTGTGTTATCTTTAAGTGCAAGGTGTGGGAATCCTTTAAAATCTGTTTTAACTCTTTCAAAATCTTTTCTATTTGAGGACTGAGACTTGTACATTTTTTTTGAGGACTGAGACTTGTACATTTTTTAAGCCCAAGTTATTTGGCAAATATAATGAACTCCCTCATTGCCAATATATACATATATACATACACATGTAATATATATGTACACACATTTGTATCTTATATGCATGCTTCCATGTTTGTCATTCAAAACAAGATGGTATGTTTAAGAAAATACAGTATCATATGTATAAAATATTTCAGAGCTTATATATCTTTTAGCAAAGTTATATTCTTTGATCTTAAAGCATTTGTAAGAAGGACTTATTTTTAGAATTGCATTTACAAAAAGAAAAATGCTCAGAGAAATTATAGTAGATAGCACTGTTATAATTGTTGTAAGGAAGATAAAGAACTTGAAAATGGTCTTACAGCTCCAAATGTGATGACTTTGGGTTGGGGAGATAGCTCAGTAGAATAAGTGCTTGCCTGGCAAGTGGAAGGTCCTGAGTTCAATCCCCAGTATCACAAAAAAAAAAAAAAAAAAAAGGTGATAACTTTTACAAAGCTCACCAATACAACCACAAAGCAGGGTAAATGGCTTTGAAGGAAAAACATGGACTTACAATTGAACAACTTATCATTTCACAAGTGATATTTTGAATCACTTCAAATTTACAGAAATTCTATAATTGATCATTTTTAAAATAATTTATGGAAGTTTAAGTAAAGCAAAAAGCAAACCATACATGGGAAACTCAAACTAAAAAGTTACCAGGTGTGTTGGGAAAGGACCACTGCAGAGAATATAAGACCTCCTTTTTAAGTGGGAGGTGAAATTACAACCTGTCTGTAGAATTCAATTTGGTTGAACAAAAAAGCACACAGAGGAGGATCATATGTTCAGCAATATATAAATTCCAACAAGAGCACAGCCGAGGCAAGAGAAATTACAGTATTTATACACATATGCTGAGTTTATCACTTCCTATTCCTCAGTCTCCCCATTTCCCCAAAGAAACGCACCTACCACTTTTTATTCATTTATAAAATTACCTAAAATAAATATATACTTTTTAAAATTTGCGGATATATCTGAAAACTACTGAATTTTAGCAATCTCCTGCTCTACAGAAATGAATCTCAATGACAGTACAACAGGAGAACAAGTTTGAGAATCAATTCAATTTAGTATAGGCTTTAGTAAAGGCAGGTGAAAATTAATACTTCTGTGTCTTTAATAATTACTGGTTATCCTAGTGCTTTTACCAACTTCAAAGTTTAAAACACTTTTCACAGCAAACATGATTTTAGAGTAGAAGTAAAATTAAACAGAAACACTAGATTATATTTTTAAGACTTTAATTGAAAGTGAGGAATAAGCCGGGCATGGTGGCTCACGCCTGTAATCCCAGCACTCGGGAGGCTGAGGCAGGAGGATCGGTGCGAGTTCGAGACCAGCCTGGGCTACAAAAATGAGCTCAAGGCCAGCCTCAACTGCATAGCGAGACCCTGTCTCAAAAAGACAAAAAAAAAAAAAAAAAAAAAGAAAGTGAGGAATAACTACCTTGTGGTATCTAGAACAGCAAAGTAATAACTTTTCTTTCTTTTTAAGTTATGCAATATGTAATTCCACCTGAAAATCTAGAATGTGGAACGAAGATGCTCATCAAAAATGCTGAGCAGTTCGCATACGGTGAAAGAAAGTACCAAGCAAGAGAGAACCAACCAGTGCACTAAATGACAGAGGAGAACTCCAGTGAGTAGGATAAATTTAGTGTAAAAGCTGTAGCTGAGATTACATCCTAATTACAAAAATACTACCACTGACACACCTACCTCCTATAATGGGATTATAGAAAAGCAGCGGATAATTAGTTTGCAATGTCTTTGGAGATCACTGAACTTAAAATCTTTACTTTCTAGAAGCTACCTTAAGTTTTGTTTACTGGTTTCCCTAAGTACGCTCTCCAAGCTAACCTTCAATAGAATGACACTTGAAAGTACAGGAAATGTACTTCCCATGGATCACCTTTAAAAAGGACTGAGTTACACTTGCAAATACTCTTTCCCAACACACTTTTAAGATACCAAATTACCAACACCACAGTTGCAACCAAACCATCACCATCACCAACCTACAAAAGCAGAGTAAAAGCAAGATTGTGGAGCGAATTTTTTCCCCTCAGAAATTATTATATATTATAATCAGAGAGCATTTTTCAAAATCAAAAAATGCAGCTAATAGTGTTTGTTGTAAATAAGTTAAAAAACTGATCCAAGATTCAAAAAGGAAAGTATGGTAGAAAAAGTTTTGCTACCTTTTAACTAATGTGCACCTTCTTTATTCATACCATGTCACTAATTCAAAAGAACAGCACTGCCCAGATTTCTTTGAAAAAGTTAAGTTCAGAGCCACCTGCCATTTTCCATAGCCCACTTTATGTATTCAGAGTACAATACAGAGTGCTAACACAGAAGAATGTATATCAAGTTTTACAAAGCCATATTCAGTCTTACTAGTCATAAAAATGGCTTTGATTGTTCACGTAAACAATTAACTTCACACTATTTGAATGCAATCCTGCCTTCACTCTAAGTGTACCAAGTGCCTGGGAATAAGAGAAATGTTCTCAGGTCTCTCAGGTCACTCACTCTATGGACAACAAATAGGTGTCTTGGGGTTGAGTCTAAGTAAGGATAGAGTAGTTCATAATACAGGCATTGTTACCTCCATCTTCATAATAGTAACTGTCTCCATAAACAGTGGCTCCAGAGAATTCTGGAATGTGTTTCTTTCGCTTTTTTTCTTCTTGTAATTCTTTTTCTTGTAAAAGACGAGCTATGTCCTGCAAAGACAAAAGGGAATCAAACACTTACCTCTTCTGTGTTTTTCTTTTTAGGGTCTCACTACTGACTCACTGTGATTCTCCTGTCTGTACCTCCCAAGTGCTGGGATGACAGGTGTGTGCCACCACACCCAGACTACATCCCTGGCTTAGTGCGCTCTAGAACAGGGCAGGTGCGGCAGGCGGGGCCAGGAACTGAACCCTGGCCCCTGTGCTTCCCTAAACAAGGGCTTACTCTGTTGAGCTATACAGCCGGCCCTCAAACATTGAAAGAGTAGAGCTCAACATTCCCTTAGCAAATTGTCATGGATTCTTCCCATGGCTCTCCAGACTTTCCTGAATTAATCTCATGCTGTCCAACTGCCCAATAGGAGTAGCACATGATCTAGATGAGACAAGCTTCTCCCTTTATCTTTTTTAATAGTTACAATCCAAAGACATCCAAAGCTAGAAATGTACTAAGCTGTCTGTACGAAAGATTGTTTTAGACTTATATATTTGTGGGTCTTTCTTCCAAACTGATGATTCAGCGAAGTTTCCAGAGAAGGACACAATAACCCACAAAATGTTCTACAGTGAATTATAATAGTAAAACCTTTGACAACAACTCTTCTAATGATTCTAATTTGCTTTACCTTACACAACTGTGTGAAGTGAAAAAGAGAAAGCAGGGGTGGAGGGCAGCGGTAGAGCACCTGCCTAATATGTGAGAGACCTTAAGATAGATTCCCAGCACAGAAAGAAAAAAGAAAAAAAGGAGCAAACAAGCTTCCTTGTGTTTTCTACCTGACCAAGATTTTAGCAGCTATAATGCAGAAGGCACTGAGAGGGGAAGAGTGATGAATACCTGGAAAGATGACCACATTTTTAGAAAATGATATACATACACACACACACACACACACACACACACACACACACACACACAAATTCCTCAAAAAATATGAATTCTGCATAATAGAACCAGTGTAACATTTTGTACTGGGTTAAGACTTAAACAAAGAACTGGATTTCAATGGGGAAAACTGAGAAAGGGGAACATTAGTTAAGTCACAAATGTCTTCATGGTATCATTTTGAACAACAGTCCAGTTAAAACATGTATGTGTGGTGCTACAGCAAACTGTGAGGCTAGAAAAGTTACAGCTGGATCACAGGCACTCCCTATGGACAAACTTAAGAAGTCCGCAGTCTGCAATGTAGGACACAAAGGGTTTCAAAGGCTTTATGCTAGAGAATGAAAGTGTTCTGAAGACTGTATGAAAACCCCAGAAAATAGTATGTATATTTTCACGTTCATATACTCTCTTCCAGGGCTGGGGAAATAGTAAGATAAATGCTTGCCTAGGAAGTGCAGGGTCCTGAGTTCATTCCTCAGTACAAAAAAAAAAAAAATTCTCTTCTGGAGAGAAGTCTGACAGCTCTCACTAGACTTTTAAAGGTTTAGATAAATATGGTAATACTACTAACTAGTGCAAATGGTTATAGTATCACAGGTAGTTTGTGATACTTCCTAATAAGAATGCTACAAGTGCTTAGATGCTAGGTACATAAATATGAAGTAAAACTCACTATTTTGAACCTTTTGATACGTTCCAGCCCAAGTATGAACTGCTGAATCATTATGGTGGTCCAACAGGGCTGAAGCCCCAAAGCAACAGGTTATCTTCCCAATGACCGTGTTTCTCCTCCCAACCCTCCCTTGCCAGTCTTCTCTCCCTAGCTCTGAATACAACTTCCTCTTATCCTTTGCACATAAAAAGAAAAAAACCCAATCAGCTCCATCTAGGTCGCTAAGTCCTCCCCTTTAAACTCCACTCCTGGTAAAATTTCATATAACCCCACGTCTTCTTTGCCTTACTCTGATCAAAGGATCCATGCCATCTTCCGTGGGTCCTCCCCATGTCCTCAATAAAGGCCTAACACTTGTGAAATTTTGTGTATCTCTCCAAATGAAGACTAAGACTGCAAAGTAATTTAAGCACTTAATCTGAGTGGATCACAATTTTTCAAATCTATGAAGAAACAAACTAATTGCACATTAAGGCTAAGTAAAACATATAATTATCATTATTTTCAGTTCAGTAGTTACCAAAATAGCCTTATAAATCTCATGTTAAGTAAATGTTTAAATTCAAACTTAAAATTTTTAACATATTGCTTTTGACTGGTATACACATAAATTATGCACCTGAGTATCATTCACACCCATTACACATATCCTTGATAAATTTAAAAGCCCATACTCCACAGAGTCAAGTGCTTAAGTGCAACTCACAATATGATGAAACTCAGAATGAGAGGGAAAAGACATAAGGCTACTTCTAACTACACTCCTCTGCACAGGGCCTGGAATTTCTAATACTTTGAGGGGAAAAGTTATCCTCGACAGCTGGAACTGAAGATGATTCTCTTTTCCCTGCCAGTTCAGGACAAATATGTTTTAAGGAAACATTAACAATTAACTAAAATGAATTTTTTGAAGCATTTCTTTACACCAAATAGAACATTTGAACTATATAATCTTTTTTTTCCCCCGGAACCTGGGTTTAAACTTCCAACCTTACACTTGCCAAGCAAGTACTTGTGCCATGGAGCCATGGAGCTATCTCCCCAGCCCTGAACTATCCAAGCTTAAAGCCAACTTTTTAAACTAATTAAGGCATTTTATTCTGTTCATGTTTACCAAGTGCCAATGCATGTGCCAGTTTCATTACACAATCAGTTAGGGAGGTAGGGGGTGGATAGGTAGGACCCCTAAAACTGTATTTGTTATAGAAGGAAGTGCCCAGATTACTAGTCTTGACCGAAGTAGAAAGTAATGCAAACACTTCACTGAGTTTTCATATTTGGTGAATGCCAAACATTATATTTTCCTTTATGGTATTCTTTATATTATCTAAAATTCCCTGATATAAATAATACAAAAGAATATTATCAAGCCAAGTTCCAACAGAAATTATTAAATTGCACTCCAGGGACCTTATAATTGCTTTCCTGCTACTGAACTCAGTCCTAATGAATATACAGTAATAACCTATTGTACTAGTGTGAAAAACTTGTAGAAAAACAAGAATTATGTCCCTTCTATACAATGCATTATCTAGTCACAGAAAAGTTCTCAATTAAGTTTTGTTTTTGAGCAAGTTTTTTGAGTACAACTTTCTGATTGAGAAGCAACTTAAGCTAAAGGAAGAACATAAAGATTTGGTGGAAAACCGTCACACTACAGATGGGCTTTTAGCACAAGTCAGTTCTTCCCACTTTTCACAATTACTGTACAATGAATTCAAGCAGATGATTTCCAAATAAAGTGACTTTCTTTAAAACAAACTAAAGATGATAATTATCAGTCACCACACCTGGGCAGCTATCTAGTTTGTCACCTTTCATACAAACAATTTCCTTGCTCTTCTTCTTCCTTTCTAATAAAGGTCAGTTTAGAGCAACATTTCCTAAGATCTCTTCTAGGACATACTGATCTCAGAACTTTCTCCTAAAAAACTAAAGAAGCATTCAATACAAAGCATATATTATATTTAATTATAAAATACATTAACACATTTTAAATTTTTATTTTAAAAAGTTACCTTTTTTTGACCTAACATTCTCCAAATTCATTTTAGGACAAAGCTTATTTTACATATGTGTGGGTACGTGTGTATATGTACGTGTGTATGTGTCTGTGTGTGTGTATCCTTGTGAAATTAGAGTTCTATATACTTTAAACAAATGGTAACAATTTTTAAGCTCTTTTAAAATCATTTTCAATTATTTATAATTTATCAAACAGATATATTTTAGATAACTCTGTTCCACAGAGAACTTCTTAGTAAGAATATTAACTAGAAGGAGAAAAGATATATTTATATAAGTAAGCAGCATAGTTTACATATTTGTGCTGCCAATTTCTGCTGGTCTTTTGAAAGAAGCAGTTACTGCTTAAATGTTTTGTTTTGTTTTTTTCAATTTATTATAACTTTTGTTGTTGCCTTTTTATTTTTAACAATTTTGTAGTTTTATTTCTAATAACAAACTACATTTTTTATGTTGAAAACATTCAACATATTTATAATGTTGAAGGCATTATGCAATATAGCAACCACTGTTGAATTCCTGCTACTTTAACGAAATTTTGAATCATTTGTACTTTTTACTTTTTTTTTTTTTTTTTGTCTTTTTGAGACAGGGTCTTGTTATGCAGTTCAGGCTGGCCTTGAGCTCACTTTTGTAGCCCAGGCTGGTCTTGAACTCCCACGGATCCTCCTGCCTCAGCCTCCCAAGTGCTGGTATTACAGGCATGCGCCACCACGCCTGGCTCACTTTTTACTATTTTATATTCTTAAAAATTAAAATAATAATAAAAAGAACATTAATTGGAACGCAAATTCACTATTGTACCTTGCCTCTCTCTTTTCACCCAACTCTGAGATATTTACAACTATAACTTAAGAGAGAATACAGTTACAGATCACTAGAATGTGAATCTCTTCAATGGGCCAAACACCATGCTGTATAGACCAGTAGGGAATTGAGACATGGTCAATACCTTTATAGTTTCTTTCTAGCAGATGTTAAAAGTTAAACTATTGTTATAACAAAAGACACACAAACCTGAGTGTTCTAAAATAGACATTAATATAAATAAGGTGGGCTGGAGTCAAAGGCTTCCCCAAGTAAAAAACAATTAAATTAAATTATTTAAGGCATTTTTATGGTTTATATAATACAGCATGTTTCTCTCTTAAACTACTGTTAAATCATGACTGTCATAAAAAGTATTATTCCATTAGATTGCTAAACTAGTTTATCAGCCAGCAATTAACACACGAACAACTAATTCAGAAACCATCTCAAAACAGGAATAATCTCTGAAGAGTTATTTTATAAAACCAGGAAACAGGACATCAACCTTATGGCTATTGTAAAAACATCAGCACAAGCAGCATAATAAGAGA
This sequence comes from Myocastor coypus, assembly GCA_004027025.1. Lineage (NCBI taxonomy): Eukaryota > Metazoa > Chordata > Mammalia > Rodentia > Myocastoridae > Myocastor > Myocastor coypus. Next base: position 8,646 of record PVJA010023723.1, on the reverse strand, counting down.
AAATTTTCTTGACTCAACGTCCCTCTTTCATCTCCCTTTCATATTTTTATAATTTCATTTTTAAAGTATCAAAACATAAGAGAAATTTAAAGACCTAAAATAAACTTCTATTGGAGCTAGTCATCAAATATTAATATTCTTTAAGAACACAAAACTCTAAAAGCCTAAGCGCTACACATATGCTGATGTTAAATTCAGTTTTAATGTAAACTGGCTACTAACTTTATCCCTGAAGTACTCATAATGTAAACTGCTTTACACTGTTGGGCTAAAGCCATAATCCTTCATGATGTGTTTGGGAATTCTGATGTTTACTTAAAAAAAAAAAAAATTATTCAAATAGTTGCACATTCCTATATATTTGGAACAGGGTTCAAATATACAAAAATATGTGTAATTTCACACACTAATACAGATACATACTAATGGTTAAACCAACTAAACATATATTTCTTAGCTTTATTAAAAAACATGGGAAAAGACTTGCACCATGACTGCAGAGAATTTCACTAGAATTAGTCCACTTCCATGAAACACAGACAGAGTTTCTGCTCACCTCCTTACTACTTTCGTTAACTATATTGTAATAAAGGTAGAAATGCTACTTACTCAGGATAGGCAGTTAATTTTGACAACCCCACTGCTCAGGAAAAAAAGAATTTGGGCCAGGAGAAAAGAAGATTTGCTCTTTATACTTGTTATTTTAGATTATAAGCTACCTAGGAGCCCTGATCTTGTCATATAATGTCTCTACAAATATTAGGTGAAAATCCAGACGCACTGCTTAATAAGAACTTATTAACTAAGCAGATTCACAGTGAAAAAGAAAAGCATAGAAAAATAAAAAGTAAAAAAGATGACCAGCTCATACAAAACAAGCAATACTTCCCAATGCTGGTGAGAAGAGTCAGCACTACTGTTCACTCTCCTGTTTTTGAATCTCCCCATTTGTTTGTCATGCACTAAACACCACTATCAAACCCTTTAATGATAACTTGAATGTTCAAGTTTTCCATTTAATATTGATAACATCTTAGTCAACTACGAGTCATGTTTTCGTATGATAAAATAACTTCCTTACACAGCAGCCATCTTCTAGACTAAAGCATAAATTAAAAGGTCAAAAAATCTAAAGGAAGTTTTCAAAGGCTTATCTCATTTCCACAGCATATTTCTCATTTAATTTTCCCAAGCTACTACAACGGTAAATATTTCAGCTGGACAACTACAGTGGAGAAAAGTCAAAGGCAGGTAAATACTTAATATCCTTCCAATGATGTGCTATACTAGAATACACTTAAACTTCTTTAATTCTCCCCTAATTCTGGAAAAACCAACTGTACAAGAGGTGCAATTTATGAGAAACAAACAAAAAAAGCCTGATAGGAAATGAAAAAGAAAAAAAAAAGGGATTGTTAACTTCATGTGTACCAGAGTGTTATGGTTTGTGTATAGGTGTCCCTCCAAAGCCTCATGCAGTCGTGGGAGGCTTCTAGAATTTGTGATTAATTATTGTGGGTGTGAATGCTCTCCCTTCCTGGGGCAGGTGATTTGCATTTCAAAGTAAGAAAGAGAAGTTAGCTGCTTGAGCTGCTGCTACTCCTCCCTTTACTCTTGTTCTTAGCTACCAACATGAAAGGTTGCTCTCTACCATGTGCCACCACCCTGCCTTGGAGCCAGCTCAGTATGGACTGAAACCTCCAGTGACTGTGAGCTAAATAAACCTTTCCCTCCTTAATTTTGGGTGCCAGGTGAGCAACAAGATAAAAGACTAAGACACAGAGCTCTTATATATGATCTCACTGAATCCTCTCAGCAGTCTTACAGCTTATGTTCAGCAAACACTTCTGTCCCATTTTGAAATCTAGGGGGTTCTGTGTATTACATGAGAGCTGTAAGTCACTCAGCTAAAAGTCAAACAGCTAATACATATGCCCAAGTCAGCCTAAGTCCAGTGCCCACATATAACATGTTGTAACACAGCACATCTAAGTCAGAGCAAACATTCAGGAGGTCTCACTTGTATAATCACTTCTCTGGTACCTTAATGAAACAAGTGACTAGTCCTGTCTTCATAATTTAATTTCTTCAAGTGACAAATATATTAATTACCACACTGCTGACTTTATGTAGTATTACCATAAACTTAATTATTTTGATTGCTGTTTAGACTCTACCAGCTTGAAAAAAAATATTTTGTTTTCTTTTTCTATGATGTTTTTTTCAGCATGGAGGGGGAATGTAGGATACTAACAGCATTTATAAATGTTAACAGTTACTTCTAAAATAGAAGCTTTGCTGTCTAAAAAATAGAATCACTTCTTTCAGCCCCAGTTTTGTCCCCAAGCAAAGTTTCTTACAAAGAGCCAGCACATCCTATAGGAAGAAAGAGCCTCTTGTGTTGACAACAGGAGGCTCAAAATTATCCCTATTTCTTATTTGTAGTTTTACCACACAATTGTGGTATCTTATGCAAAGAACTAAATACATTCATCCCAGGTATCTGATACTGAACAAGAATTCAGTGAGAAAAGCAGGTGTAGACTTGCATACTGAAGACCTGTATCACATCTGTTTAACGGGACAGTCACACATGCCAGCTTGTCTGGCACAGTTCCAATTAATAAAACTTATTAAAAGCATCCTTTAACTATCAAAGTGGTCTCTATGTACCTAACAATTGATATGGCCATCCTATTAAAAATTACAAATCATTTTCTTATTTATTGCAATCAAGGTAACAGCTAAGCCAAACATGATGGTGCACATTTATAATACCAACACTCAGGGAGACTGAGGCAAAAAAAGCCTCAAGGTTGAGCCCAGCCTGGAAAACAGAGAAACACAATGAGACCCTGTCTCAAAAATAAAAATATATGGGGATATAGATTAGTATGAAGGCTCTCGGTCCAATTTCCAGTTACACAAACATAAAGAAATGAAGAGAAGCTCAGCAGATGCAGAGGAAGGAAGACACAGAATAGACATAAACTGAAATAAACTGTAGTTAACTATGGGTGGGAGAGATAGCTCAGTAGAATAAGTACTTGCCTAGGAAGCACAAGGTTCTGAGTTCAATCCCAGGTACAGGAAAAAAAACAAACAAAAAAATTAACTATAAATCCAATTGTTCTCATAAACCAAGTACCACAAGGCATCCTGAACCTATCATTAAGTAACAAAAACAAAGGTATCAAATGTATTATTTCAGCTGGAGAGAACAGTGAGCCACAAGGCAATAGTCACTGACAAGTTCTAGCTTGTGAGTTGAGGGCTACACAGAGAACAATTACCAGCGCAGAATGTTCGTCAAAATTCCTCCAGACTGACATCTCAAAGCAGTCGCGAACTAAGGCATGACTGTATTACTAATTCTGTGAATTTCCAGCTTTCAAACAAGTGAAATTTCAAAATAAATATAATATCAAACAGATTAGTTATTTAAGCCAAATGATCAAGGAAAGATGAAAACATCTTCAGAAAGAAAATGAGAGAATGTCAGCCCCTGGCAACTCACAGAACAACCCTTAATTCTAGTTCAGGCACCACACAGTCTACTGTCCTTGAAGCTGCAAGAACAAAAGGCAGACACCTTTAGTGAGGTTAACAATTTGACCTCAAGACCTCAGAATGGGCTCTTTAGCAATGTGATTAGAAGCTGCAGTCATACCCGACTGCGGTGGGTACTCCACCAGCAATCAGTGTACTCTATCGAAGATCAGAGGATACACTGCTACACAGAGGGAAGACGGCCATGTGACAAGGAAGGTTGAGGCTACAAGCCAAAGACGACCAGGCACCACCAGGAGCCCAGATCCTTCTCTAGAAGGCATGAACCAGTCATCACATTAATGTTATTATCTACAGCTTTCAGATTTTTTTTTAATTGTGTTAATTCATCAAGTTTGTGATAATTTGTGGAATTCATCAGGTTTGTGGTAATTTATTTTAGCAGTCCTAAGAGACTAAGGCATACCCTTCACCAAATTCTCCACTTCCATTCTTCAAGCCTTGATCACTTAAGCAACCAATCAGGAGGCATCAAAGTGGTCTATGGAGGGCAACACTCAGACTACTGTACCTCAAGCAAGGAGGTTGAAAATGTAACACAGCACATCTAAGTCATCTAAATGCTCTGCTGCTCATCCAACAAGCCCACACTGGGCCCGTAAAAACAGAAAGCTTTACCCCAGAGCTGAGCACCCTTTCTCATGAACTGTTGGATCATTAACCAAGTTATACCTCATCTTTCTTCTCCTGAATGCGCCGTCTCTCGGCCTCAATAGCCAGTTTCTCCTGAATTTCCTGAGCAATTTCACAGTCCTGTTGTTCTCTAAAAAAGAAAGATGAAAATAACATAAATAAAGAAAAAAAGGAATAGTTTTCCCTAAAAACAATGAAGACAAACTGCTGAATACCATTATGCACAACACTGAGGACACAAAAGTAAATGAATCCTCCACCTGTCTTCTAAAGCACATATTACATTCTGGAGATAGAAACAAGAGCAATCATGCTGTTGAGCAAAAGTTCTTCTGGGGAGCACTTTTAGAATAGTAGCTCCATAGAATATGGAGGTTGCTTCTCTCAGAAACCACTTAGGTCTAGCCTTAGTTGCTCAAGTGTGATTTCAAGTTTCAAGACAAATCAGCAATACTAAAATTGTACATGATAGCTCCAGGAAGCCATTTTTTACACAAAGTAACTAGCTAGGAATGATGAGTGAAAAGATGCTAGATATGACTACCTAAAATGATGCTGGAATAAAATTACAAGTGCAATTTATCATATGTTGTACTTTGCTATGTATTTATTAATACATCCCTTCATTCTCATGAGAATTGAATTTAAAATGCTCAGTGTGTCTCAGACTTGCTTATATATTTTCATGTTTAATGTCACTCTTTGATCATTAAGAATTGGAAATATATGTGGTGGTCCATACCTATATTCTAACACTCTGAGAGGCTAAGGCAGGTTCCAACCCACCTTGAACAACTTAGCAAGATCCTGTCTCAAAATACACACACACACACACACACACACACACACACACACACGCTGGGGATGTAGCTCAGTGTGAATATCCTGAATTCAATCCCTAATGCGGGGGAAATAAAGGAACAGGAAGTCAGGGGTACAACATCTAGACTTCTATGGATGAAATGAAATCCAAATGCTCTATTTAACTAAAAATGAAGGTATGAAAATCATACACGCAAAAAAAAAAAGAAAATCATACACGCTTGTATGAGGAAATGGGGCATTTTCAACCTGTTTGAAAGTATACAGTTGTGGACAAAAGTGTATGTATACATACACACACATACAAGCAAAAAGAGGGCAACAGGATCTGAAAGTTCAAATAAAGAACAGCAAGGTGAGTAGAAAAATCACTTGATAAATCCATAGACCCGGTTTGTGGTCTTGCTTCTACCACTACCAACTGTACACCACGCCTTTGCCTGCCATTTTATCAGCCATAGAAAAGTTTGGACTTAATGACTTTATATTGTAGGACAAATAGTTCCAGATTCTTAACTATTCAAATCAAAAAAATTAAGTAAAACCTTACGCAGAAATTTTAATTTTCTCCTGCATTTTGTTTACTTTTTCATCATCATTAAAAACCATAAATTAAGCCATAATCTTAGTTCCCAAAGACTTCTCTAGCTGGACTTCCTCAGGAATGTAAATTTTTACAGGAATAATGACTACTAATTATATGCAAGGGAATAAATTGAACAAAAGAATAACAGCAGAGAAAGCAAATGCAAATGATAAGTTTCAGAGTTACAAGTGACAAAATATGCATCACCTGGAATAAAAATTAAAAAGCAAACTTTCAGCTAAAATTAATGATTTCAAAATATATTCCAAAGGACTAGGTCTGTTTCAGACAACTAATTATACAGAATCATTACAAAGTAAAAATAACTTAGGAATAGTAAATAGCAGATACGTTGACTTTGAATAAGTGGCCCAACAATCCAAGTCAAGAGAAAGAATCCAGTTGATTAAAATTCAAAGCATTTTTCATCTCTTCCATGAGGCCTAGCTGTCAAGACTGGTGGACAGGAAGACTGAAAATCTTCCTTTCTAACTTACCACATGCTGATGAAACTTTGTAGTCTCATGCAAAAACACATCTGTTATAAGATCTATAGACTATCCCAATGACACCTAATTTTTAGTTTACAATGTTTTGTCCTAATAATTTCTGAGTAAGTTTATTACATTCACTATAATCACCTTAATTTAGGGCTTTAAACTTCTTCATCAACTTCAGGACAAATTCTTCCTCTCAAAGAATTGTAAATAATATAAGAGGGGCTGATAATTTAGAACTCTAGAACACATCCTAGCTCTGGCTCTTTACCTCTTGATGTTAATAATGAGCCTCAGAACACCTCAGATGTATCACCATCACCAACTTCTTCAATTCTGACTCGAACACATCTTAATTTGGTCATTACCTAATATTTGCCTGCAATATTCTCTTCCAAATCTTTTCCTGTGCAGTTCCCACAGTAGGTCCCAAATGACAAGTTGAAATTCCCAGAATGATTATTCTCTATACAGTGTAATCCCTTAATGTCAGCTACATAACCTTTGTGGTCTAATTTTTGGCTTACTTTTCCAGTCGGACATTCTACTTTTATCCCTACTCATAATCTCTACTTCAACAGTAATCACTGCTTACAACTGCCACGAGATTCCAAGGCATTTTATCTCTGTTATGCATGCTACTTCTTCTGATTATAAAATCCCAATGAGCGATCAAGTGTCATATTAAACACACCTAGTCTGTCTTATAAAACCTTTCCTAGTCTTTTTTAAGTAGGCATGTAATACACAATTGAAGTGTTTGTGACAAACATGTATACAGAGAGAGTATACAACACTCTTGTGTTTTTCTGAGGTTGTTAAAGGCAATGAATGGCTGGGACTTGTTTCTAGTATGGCTTCCAATTCCTTTCATGGTACCAAGTTTGGTAAATTTATGTTTCTTTGTAGAACAACAAAGCTGAAAAAATGCAAACTAAAATCCCCCTTATAAATAATAAACCAAAAGACATATCCTTCTTCACATTCAACAAAACTGATAAGACTTTTTCCTATGTTATTTGAATATGACAGTAAACTAAATGAAAGCTGTTAAGAAAGCTTACCAGCCTAAAGCGCCTGCTTAAACAAGCTTAGGCAAGCACAGGGACCACAGTTCAATCTCCGGTACCAGGTGCCACACCAACCCCACCCCCAGGTCAGGCTGAGCCAGCTACAATAACATAACATAACATAACATAACATAGCAAAGCATAGCATAGCATAGCATAGCATAGCATAATAATAACACAAAATAAATGAAGAGATTTCTTTTGTATCTCTATTTTTGCCACTAAACACAAAAGTATGTGATTAAATATTCCCATATATTTAGGTTATGAGAACTGCCATCAGACAAAAGGCATATCCTGTGAGCTTTAAAATAATACAAAAGATTAGAAAAGATATCATGTCTACATCTTGTACTTTGAATACTACTACGAAGACAACAATATGCATGTATTAATTATTATAACTGTCCTACTAACCTGTCTGAAACTGTGTCATTGCTATTTCTTATTAAAATAAAATAAAATTAAAAAATCAAATATTGTTTTACATAATAGTATAAAGTCATCGTACTGGGAGATCTTTAAAGATAATTTCCATTTATATATCAAGGGAGAAAACTGAGTTTAGCCAGATGCTGAAGTTATGTTGAAAGGGGCTCAGGGAGATAGCTCAGTAGAATAAGCACTTGCTTGGCAAGTGAAGGGTCCTCAGTTTAATCCCTGGTATTGCAAAAAAAAAAAAACTATGTAGAGAACTGAGAACTGTGTGCATAACTCAAGAGCTTTCTGGAACATTCTATTTCTTAAATGAAAGAGATTCAAGGAAAGAGCAACAAACACATGCTAGGAAACAGTAAAGGAACTCAAGACAATTCATAAATTTCACTGATACCTATTATTTCACTGGGTCTCCCAAATAAACTGTGAAGAAGAGAAAGTAACTTCCCTCTGCTATGGGTATGAAAAGTAAATTCAAGAGCAGTCAACCAATTGACTCATAAGGCTTAAAACATGAGAAGATAACATAACCTACATGCTCTAAAACTCAGTCAAGTTCTCCAATAACAAAGTATCATAAACAGAAAGAACCAGAGGATTTGATAATCCCTGTAGGATTTGTGAACTAGCACGGAAGGAATCAAATGCACAGGAAATGTCTCCAGCCCTGGCTGAGGTGCTGGCTCCACAATTGTGACAGCAAGGCCTCCCACTCCCCAAATGCTCACAGGTCTTTGTAACGCTTCTGGAGCTGAGCCTGTGCTTTCAGATCTTCTTCTTGGAGCTGTTTTGCCACCTGGAGATCATGCTGGACCAGACGATTCCTCTGAATGTTTGATGCCAAATGATGCTCAACTGGGACAAAATTATTGAAGAGAGGAACTGTAATATTTAGGCTTTCTAGAAAGTAAAGAACTTCAGAAGGAAACTGAAACTAGGATTAACATTACAAGGAGCTTCATATGCACCATGAAGTAAAATGGGGACCAAAAAGATGAAATAATTTGTCTTTAGTCAAATGGCAAAAAAA